>PVHY01004503.1:0-93505 GCA_004024945.1 Uropsilus gracilis
TCTCTTTGAATCCCACTGACCCAGTCTACCTTGAACCTACCAGTTGAAGAAATAATCATGGCTAGATGAGCCAAGTACTAAGAACAGCTACACTGTCCAACTGAGATGGTGCTGATGTTAGGAAATCAACTGTTACAATGTCATTGCAACCAGAATTACATTAGTGCTACATGGAGTTTGTCTAAACACCTGCCAGTAAATGCAGAATCTTAGATCGTTATTTGGCTTCCAAGTGCCTGGACTTTTCCTACACAAAAAATGAAATAGATATCAAAAGCCCCCCCCCCCCTTTTTTTTGGTCTCACTGTCTGGGGGGAGGTGAGTGAATGATGTGCAAATGCAGTCAGTCTAATATACTCAGTTATTAAAATTAAAAATAATAACAACTTAACTGTGATTACTTACTAGTTGAAGACCTGGTTATATTTGTATAAAAAAGAGAGTTTAATAATAACATAAAATTAAGATAGTAAGAGATCAATTCTGTAATAAAATATCAAAGATTAAATTCATCATATGTTCTTTATCTCTTCCAGAAATTAAAAGTAGGGAAATAATCATATAAGTGGGCAATGATGTCTGACTTACCGCACTGTATTTGTTTTAGGATAAAGATGGAAATAATACAATTATACAATAAGAAGTAGCTAAGATAATTGACAGATATGCCATATGATATTTGAGTCAATAAAAATGTCTTTCCCGTGTATCTTTGTTACCTCATTGCCCAGCACTATATAATACATATCTTAAGTGTTCAATAAATGTTTGTGAAATTATATAAAAAGATAGTTTTACTTATATATATATATGTTTGAAAAAACATCTACACCATGCTGTTGAGTGAAAAAGAACAGGTTGCAAATAAACACATACAACAAGATCTACATATATAAAATTATATAAAATTTCTGGAAGGTTTTTTCACAAAATACCGGGGAGATTCCAGGTAAATTTTACCTATTTTATTTTTCTGTAAATTTAATTATTTTACAATGAGAATGTTCTATTTTTCATGATTACAATGCTATCACTATTTAAAAATAGGCTGTCAGATTTAATGGCAGAGAATGATAATCACAAAATATTGTTTAGTGACAAGGTACTATTGTTTACAGTATGATTGTATTCCTATATTTAAGGTCATATAGCTATATGTATAAAAAAAAAGACTAGAAGGATACATACCAAAATGTTAACAATAGCAATACCTGGTAGGGTTATAGGTGGTTTTAATTTTCTTTTTAAAGATTAATGGAAAATAGAACTGTGCAAATTTTTAAAGATTAAAGAAACTAGAGATGAAAAGTATAGAAATTGAACAAATATAATTTAAGAAACTCATTATAAAGCACTTGTATTCATCAGGTCAAATCATGTCCCAAGCTTATCTAGTGAATAGAGTCTCATTAGCACATAAAAGACCTGAAAAATTAATGCTAAACAGAATTTTACAGTCTTCCTCTGTGCTAAAAGCAAAATTGGAGGAGACATACAATGCGGATTAAGGACAGAAATAGGTGTCAGTGATTCAGGGCTCAAATCTTTTCTGTACTAGTAATTACCCTTCTCTGAGCAAATCATAATTTTTTATTATCCTGGTTTATTGATTTGGAAAAAGAGCAGTGAAAATACTGACTTCTTCATAGGGCTGCTATAAAAAGTCACAGATATTAAGTACTTTGAAAACACTCAGCCAAAGCAACTCACTTTAATGTGAGTGCTTTAAAAGTATATGGTGAAGTATTTTACTATCTCTACGTCCCATGATAACAATGTGGGGGTTAACCTCCTTGTTCAGTTACATTTTATCTCCTGGCTCTTGGTGGATATGATGCTGTTTAGTTTATGATATTTGCTGATTTCACTCACTCATCTATTTCACAACTTTTTTTTTTGTTTTTCTTTCTCTACTTGTCTTCAACATGTAATCTGAATTATTTTTAAAAGCCTCGTTACCCTCATTTGTAAAATAAAGCTATATTAACCCTCAAGTGGATTATGCAGAGGTTTCTTAGCATCGTCCCTGTGAAACTGTCCAGTGAAGAGTTCTATTTCTCCTTGACCAAGAGGTCAGCAATGGCCCAGCCAGGCCAACGAGGTCCACATTCTCAGGCATGTGGAATGAGGTGAGGGTCCAGAGGACTTGGAGTAGATATACCCAATAGCTGTTGTTGAAAGAATGAACTTTTCAAGGATTCCGTCAAGTCTCTGAGTTTACCTCATATCCTTCTTTGAACTGTCAATCACAGTTGGGTTATGCTATTTAGGACAAAAGAAATGTAGTTTATCTAAGAAGTCTGTATCCTATCTCCTGGGAGTGAAAGAAAGATCAAAAATTGAGTTCTTAGCATAATCTAGATACACTTACAGAAAAACCCTACAGGGATAGAGCCCTTTCTATATGCTTGCCTGAAGTAGATGAACTCTTGACTGGGATACCTGCCATACTTTCTTTAGGCTTGAGAGAACAGTGATCTTTGTTCGAGATGTATGCCCAGCATCTAGGCACTACATTACACCCCAGATGAACATCTCTAACTGCATGTGGCTATTTTAGTGAAAATTAATTAAACTTATAAACAAAAGAAAAATTTGGTTCCTCAACCAGAGGGTCACTTTTAAAGTCAGAAACTATGGGGATAGCACAGATAAAGAACACTTCCATCATTGCAAGTAGTTCTCCTGGACGGTATTTGGTTATAACAAATAATACCCTTTTTTTTTTTTTTTTAAGAGACTAGGTCTTGCTATGTTGCCCAGGGTAGTCATAAACCCATGGACTCAAGTGATTCCTAGCCTCCACCTTCCAAGTAGCTGGGATTAAATGCATGCCACCACGCCTGGCTACAACAAATCATAGTTTGATTTTAGGCCAGCAAAGCACAGATAAACATGTGCCACGTAGTCAGTCAAGAAATGTTCTCAAACTCTAACCAAAGGAATATAAATGATGGACACACCCCACACTGGGAATCTTAAGTGCTAGGTGAATCCTGGTGCTGCCATTTGTCTGGTTACTTATTGAGCTTTGAATCTCAGCGTCCTCACTGGCAAAATAAACCCAACAGTAACCAAGGAGCTAACTATAAGGATTAAGTGTTACGATATAGGTCAGGGTAAACAGTGAAGAGATTCTAAGCTCTCACAGGGCCAGGCCTGAAGGGGGTGGTCTGAGAACATTAGGTAGTGAAGACAACCCCTGGCCATCCCAGATGTCATGTCCACTGAGAAAAGAACTAGAACTGGATATCACAAATTGTCCTTGATTCTATTGCTCATTTTGTTCATTTTTCTGTCTGCCTTCTTCCCCCATTGTGAGCATCCTCAAATCTCCCTATCAGGGCAAGACATGAACCTTCCCTCTAGGGCCTTTTTTAAAAATAAAGACAAAAACACAGGAGTCAGTAAAACGAACATTCACAGCCAAGTCCATGGAGAATAAACTAATAAGAAATCAGAACAAGCTACTGAAGAAACCAGAATTGGCAACAACAAAATGCAAACTCAGTGTTTGGGACTTTGAGTTATAAAGATGACGTGATTTGGCCCACAACATTCTCTCACTCTTCTTTTGGTTTTGTTTGCCTTAAGCTTATCAACACCCTAACTGTTGTGGGAAAAAAACCTCAACTTAATGGTGGATTTTACTTTTCCTTCCAACAAATATCAAAGGTCTCATAATGATTACCATGTATGGAGTTAAAGGAGTATACAGAGGTCCTGAATGTGTTAATTTAAGTTGAGAAAGACTGAACAGGAGCCAGAAAGAATATATAATATATGTAGGCCTCATTAAGCTGTCATTACTTGGAAAGATAGTTTCCAGGCAAATAAACATCCAAATCTTACTCCTGTAGCTCCCTCTGAATAACACATCCAACTCCTATCTCCCATCTTCATGCATTCTCTTGACATTAAAGAGAATTCTGGGTGAACAAGAAAATGAGAATTGAGTAGAGAGCAATTCTAATTCTGAAAAAGAAAAACATGTTAACATGGATTGGCTTGCATGGGAAAGGAAAAAATAATTCTCCTTTAATATTTTTTAACAGTTCAAATAGGCCAAGATGTTTAGATGTCTAAGTTTATGTTGTTTTAAGATTAAAGCAGAATTAGAAAGTAAAATTTCACTTCCTTCCACGACTCCCATAGTTGAGGGTGTGACATTAATAATACTCATTTTTTAAATTTAATTTTCATTTTCTGAATACTCCTTTTGACACTGTGCACCAACTGGTCAACTCAACAAACTATTGAAGAGCTGCCCAAACATACTCAGCATTCAAGCTGCTTAGGGAAACTGCCATTAGAATTTCAAGTTTGTGACTCTTATTTAAGCCAATGTGATAATAAAAATAGCAACAAAGGAACACATTTCCATACATAGAGGAGAAGATGGACAAGGACCAACATGAAAGAAAAGCTGCTCACAATGATAATCTGTATTGATCTCAGAAGGCTGGTGGTTTGATTAAAACTCCCGTTCAGAGGAAGAATATAAGCAGGTCATAGTCCATCCTGCCAGGTATCCTGCAGACGTACCCTGCCTCCCAAGATAGGGAACTATCTCTAAGAATACACTCTACTTCTCCAGCCTACCTGCCAGGTAGGTACACTCCTCACCAGCATCAACTTCCTGAAATAGCTTGGTTCACACTTCTCTACACCGGTAATGAAGGGGAAATTCTTAAACACAGCATGGGCAAAACGAGTTGGAGAAGCAGTTCATGCCTGCGAAACTGCTGATGTTTCAGAGTTTGACCAGGCTGAGACACAATCCTGGCTCTGACTTACCTTCAGAAAATGAGCTGACACAAAGGCCATACATGTGCAGTGTCTTCAAGGGACTAGACCATTCACAAAAAGGATATTGGGCCACCAAGGCTGGGCAAAGTTGGGCATTTGGCATAAAAACACAGTGCATCATAACAAAGTCATTTAAAACAGAATCTGTGGGAGGAAAGGGAGCAGAACAGACATGAAATTAGCTTCTTGTAGAAGTCACTGGGAAGGCAAGAACATCTATTCATGTGTTCTTGGCCAATGGTTCTTACTATATTTAGACTCACTGCATATAAAAATAATGATGCTGACAGAGAGCTTGAAACCAAAACTCAATTTCTTAGACAATGGATAAAAAGCATAGTGTTTTCAAAAGTGACAGGCATATAAAAATGGCACTGGTCACCTTAGTTGCAATGAATTCTCTGAAACCAGAGGTATTGAATAGCCACATATAGACACAGCCCTATATGCAGAATTAAGACAGGGTTGTCTCTTTGTCCCATTTATACCCTATGTCCCTTTTCAATATCTCTTTATCTCTTTTCCACCTATTTCCAGAGGGAGCCAAGAAATCTGAGAGGGTGAGAGAATTATGGAAAAAGGAGGTGGTCAGAGCAGAAAATTGGTGGGGGCAAAAAAAAAAAAAAAAAAAAGTAGGGAGGAAAAGGCTTTAAGCAGCAACTGAATAAACAAAAGCTCTCTGGTAGCTGAAATGGTGAATGTCCTATATTTGAGATTATTTTGTAGGTAGGTAGGAAGGAGGATCACAAGGGAAATTAGAGGAGTTTCCAAAACAAGTTTTCTTTGCTTCCTTTTGAATCCATGCTGGTTCTTCATCACAAATGCAACGCCATCCAGTCATGGTTGGTAGGAAAACACAGGCCGGGGGACTAGAAACCTTAGGAATTATACCCACTGACCTTGGTGGACAAGACGCTAGATGGGTTTCCAATGAAAAAATGAACTACATTGGCTGAGATTTGTGAAGCTCATGTTAACTTTTTAAATAAAATGGTGAGGAATAGAAAAGAGGTCATACAATGCCATTATAGTCATTGAAATATAGATGATGAATATAGTCCCAAGCTGTCACCTTATTATCCCTCATTGTTTCAGGTCATTTCAGTTCCATTAGACTGAGAATGAGAAGTAGAGAAGGTGCCACATAGAAGCTGTGTGAGACTTTTTTCACTAAGTACAAAAGCACTTGTCTGAGTTTAACATCTGGAGTCACCTTTATAGGTTTCAGACTTTCTCGGGGGATAGAGTAGGCAATGCCTACATCTAAGGCTGCCAGGATATCTGTATTAAATAGCACATTTTACTAAAGCAGATATGTGATTCAGGAGCTGGCCACTCAGCCACCTACCTTTCAACCACACACCCAGCTGGAGAGGTAGATGCCTGTGCCCACTTTCAAGGTGGTTTTCTTGTTCTCTTCTTGTATGCTGTAACACTTAAGAACTGATTTTTTTTTTTCCTATTACACAGGTCTATTTAAGAAAAGAAGTTCAAGAGGAAAATGTACATGACCCAATTTTTAATACCACAGTTAAAAGATGCTGTGGATGTGAGATTGATATTCCTGGTGAACCTGTTCACTTCTACACTCGTACCAAGGTTTCTAAGAGGATGCTGCTATTTTGTCGCATTAACACTACTCCAGCATTGTTCAGTTGCCCCACTAGCTGTCATCTCACTCACTCATCTACCGCAAGAATCTGAAAGGGGTCAGATCCCCACTGTGGCCTCACACGTCTGTACCATTTAATCTCAATGATAACTTTGTATCCAAAAATTTTTTCAACTCAGGAGGGTGAGCTATGGTTTCTATGGTTTGCTATGGTTTTTACTCCAAGAGCTGAAAGATACCTCCAGATAAAATTCGTAGCCTCTCTTCCAATGGTAGGTCTGGCCTTGAGAACTGACCTATATAAATCATTCAGAAGTGATTTCCTAGGTGACATGATGAATAATGCTAAACATAGAAATGAAAAAAAAATCTTGGAAACTAATAGGTCCCATGCTGAAAATAGATGTTTTGGTAAATCAAGAGAATGTACTGTCAAATCGAGATGTGTTCACCTCCATGATGCACAGTCTGCTGTGAACTTTGACATTTCTAGTGGACATTAACCCATAAGTGTTGAGTCTCCTGTCAACAGCATCCATGAGTTTCCTTAGCATGCACCAGAACTATTTCTAATGTCCACGATGACAGTGATACACATTAGTAATTTTGATCTATGAGAAAGACACTGATTTATTCTTAATCTCCAAGCTATGGACCATACTTGTAATAAAAAATAAATCCAGGAAAAAAAATGGCAGGAAATGATGTTCAATATTAAATTGTTAGTCCTCTTCTAATATCAAAAATGGTTTAGGAAATCAGATTTTACATGCAG
This sequence comes from Uropsilus gracilis, assembly GCA_004024945.1. Taxonomy (NCBI): domain Eukaryota; kingdom Metazoa; phylum Chordata; class Mammalia; order Eulipotyphla; family Talpidae; genus Uropsilus; species Uropsilus gracilis. The sequence goes on from PVHY01004503.1 coordinate 7,197, forward strand.
CCACAGTGATTTCTAGATTTTTTTTTTTTTTTTGCTATTTAAGAAGCAGTAACCCAATCCCCACCTCTCTTGGTGGTGACCTTAAGAGAAAGGGTGTTGATGGTTACTTTAAGAGGAAAGACGAATTTGTTCTTCCTGGGTAGCAAAGACTGAAGGGATCATTCCTTAGATGCCACACTCTCCTTTCCTTTTTAGTCAGTAGTCCCATTAGAAAAGATGCTGGCTTCTTTTGTTTTTATTTTTGGATTACATTCTCCTACATTCTGGGTAACAGTTAATCAGACGGGAAAATTTTGCTGTATTTTCTTCTAGAAATCATTTATTTGTATGCTCCTTGGAAGCAAGGAATGCCCTTCTAACAGTCCCTCAAGTATGTTCTTTCTCAAGTTAAGTCCACATGGTATTATCTTCCCTCACACATCCCCAAACACTCCCCCATGCTTAGCTTTTCATCGAAGATCCTCCAAGACCTTATTCTTACTTTATCTGCCTTGCTTAAGTGGGAGGTATATCCAATATGTATACAAATGTAAACGATTTTGTCTAGCAAAAGCAGAACTTGCTGTGCCTTGTTCCTCTTCTAGTTCAGTGGTGATCTTGTCCCTTAGTATGAAAAGCTTTGCCTCTGAGTCCAAGTTACTGGACACCAGTCTTCCTGCAGAACCACAGGAGGCTGCAGTCACCATGATGCTTTGCCTGGTGCCTTCAGAACCATATTCTCCCTTAAGTTCTCGTTATCTCGTTATCATTCTTTATGTCCTCTAGCAGAATCCAAACTTTCTGAGGACAGGAGGGTGATTTCTTGTCTATGTTGCCTAATTCTAAACTTGTGCCTGTCCAACAATACTGAATAAAAATTCAGAAATACTGGCTTTTTTTATTTATTACTCTCCAATTAATTCAGTATATTTTAAAAAAGCTTTATTTTAGTTCATCTATTAAAAAACACAAGACACTGGAATGAAGAGACATAGCACTCAATTAGTGGTAAACTACACTGTAGGAGTTATATAATAATAATAATAGCAATAAAAAATAACAACAACAACTTCACCTTGGGCATATATTCAAGTTAAGCCCTCATTGCATGAATTTTGAACTGTTACTAAGTTTTGAGATAAGTCTTTGGAATTCTTTATGAGAAAAGCTTTCTTCTGGGACCCAATGGGCTTAAAATATTAATGCATTATTCTGAGAGGCCAGTAAAACAGGGTTTTTCAAAGTGGAATGGGGGCTATTCCAAAAATCATGTACAAGATGGTAACCAAAGTGGAGAACGATATTCACCCTCAAACTGCTAAGTTGATACAACTGGTTCACTGTAAGGGGGTATTTTGTTCTTCCATTAAGATATGCGGAAGTCCTGCTCCAGTACCTCAGAATTGAACATTATTTGAAAAAAAGGTCTTTGCAGATAGAATCAAGATGAGGTTATTACTGTGGGCCCTAATCAAATGTGATTGGTATTCTTGTAAAAAGGGGGAAATTGGACAAAGAGACAGATCCACTGGATGAAGACTATGGAAGACTACGTGTAGAGACAAAGAGATGCAGGAAGAATATCATATGAATGTGAAAGACTGGGTTGATGCATCCACAAGTGAAAGAAAACCAGAGCTGGCCAGCAAACCAGAAGAGAAGCAAGAAACATTCTCCCTCATAGTCCTTGGAAGGGACCAAACAGCTGTCATCTTGGTCTTGGACTTTTGTTCTCACAAATGTGTGATGATACATTTCTGTTGTTTTAACCACTCAATCTCTAATATTTTGTTACCACACCTAGGCAACTAACAGAGGCATACAGGGTTATACCCAAGAATCTACCACAGCAGACAGAACCCTTTCACTCCCTGTTGGAGTAAGGCTGTGTAGTTTATCTAGGTAGTCTCAAATCCCTTACGGGAGAAGTTAGGACTCAATTATAACCTAATAAGTGCCCCTGAAAGGTGAGATCTAAATGGTAGTGTCAGAGATGTCTGAGGAAGGCTACTCCCAGTAGGAAGGAACCAGACTGAGGCACTGTCAGGCAGGAGGGTCAGAACTGCTTCCTGAGTGGATCACACAACGATGTTGTTCAATGCTGACAGATGTCACTCCTCTTCTAAAGCTATTTTGGCAATGCACACTGAGAAGGAATTCATGAATTTTCCCCCAATGCTCTTCATGTATTCAATGGACACACAAACTGCTCTATGTGTTTTACCTGTTACTTCATTTAAAGTTGGCTCAAGGCGTATGGTTTCTAGAAAATGCTCTAAAATTTTTTCAGGTGTTCCTGACATCACAGTATACCTGGATAAGAAAGTAAAAACACCGCTGTTAGTTTTTCAAAGATGGACAAACCTTTACTGAAAAACTTTTTATGTATCAATTGTTTTTGGTTTTTTTTTTTTTCATCCCAGGAAACTACATTGATTTAACTTTGGGGCCATATTCTCCTGGCAAAGTTCCATAGGAAGACAAGGGAAAAAGCATAAACTGAAGTAGTTACTAAAACATTATTCTTTTTTTCCCCTACATGGAACTAAAGTAAACTTCTTGGAAAGTGGTTCTAGCAGGCTGGGAACTGAGAGACTCCAGTCTTTTTCTGAAGGGGAATGAAAAGAACATATAAACCCTGGGGCAGTTCAGGTCAGACAGGGGGAGCTGGCAAAGGGAAGTGACAGTAAACGAGGTTATCCATATATGGGTTACTTGTAGCAAAACTTCAATCCCACACTGGATTCCCCTGCCTATTTCTGGAATGCTTGTATTTCCCAACTGTACACTGGTACGTGCTTTGGAAATGCAGCTACTAATAAAACAAGAGAAAAGAAAACTAAATCCCAAACAAGCCAACCCTATAGCACCTGAATAGAAAATTAAAAAAAGTATAGAAAATTCATATAATTTACTTAGATGTCAAATATAAATTACCTGGGAAGGGGACATTTCACTACTGTTTCAAAATATCCATCAACTAGGTGAATTTGCTTTTAAATCGAATGTGGGTAATTTCAAAGTCATATTCAAGGTGGTAAGGAAACAGAAAATAAAAACTATGGGCAATGTATAGTGAGATGATCTAGTGCTCCTATTTCACAATTCAGACTTCGATTTTTTTGCTTGCCACTCACTTAAAGAAGAACCACAAGGAAGAAAAAGAATTTTTTTTGTTGTTGTGTACACACACACACCTCTCGCTGGTGTTAACTGGCATTTACCTGTGAGACTGTTTCCTCTCTCACTCATGCACAAGGCCATGTGTTAAAGTGCCTCTTTTACATGCACAATGCCGTGTGTTAAAGTCCCTCCATGAAAGTGGTTAAGACCCTAAGATTTTGTCTGCTAGATATGTTTCTGCCTCTCAACACATGTCACCTAAAGTCTCATCACAGCAAACAATGGGTATTGGTGAGGAGATGAAGAGAGCTGGGTTCCCCCAATCTAAATTCGACTGCTGATCTCTGAACAAGTTTTATTTAAATAAGAATGGCAATATATTTTTTAAAGGTGACTTTGCACATCACAGGGCACCAGGTAGCTGTTGCTAATAAGCTGTAGTCTCTTTAGCTCCGACCTCGAAACTGATAGATCTACTAGTCAAAAGCTTAACTCTGATGGAAAGGTCAGTTTCTTATTCTAGAGGTCACAGTTTGAACATCCCTTCGTTGAAGTATTAGGTCTGGTCAAAAGACAAGGAAAAAAAAAAAAAAAGTCAGTGGCAAGCCCTGTCCTATTGTTGAGACAAAGTGCAGGCTCTATACCACAGACCCTGGGTAACTTTCTTTTGTTACCAAGGCGCCCTCTAGTGGCACAGCTGTCAGGGTGGCCTGACCCTCCTCTCTTCTCATTCCAAGGAATGCTGTTCAAGTGGGATATCCTCCCAGCATGAATTCTGAAGAAAGCAAATGCAGGAAGCAGTTCGGGAAACTCTTAAGTGACAGTTCAGGTACTTCTGGCCAGACACAGGTGTTGGGAATCTGGCAGCTTTGGGATCTAAAACAGTGTCTGACGGCTGCTTCAGGCAGGGTGCTGCCAGGCGTCTACTGCTGGACCTCCATTTAATTGGAGACCAGACAACATGACTCTTCAAGTTATTATATGAAACTTGCCTAACCTAAAAGAAAGCCCAAATTGGCTACATTACCAAAACTGTGAAAGAAAATCTTTTTCTAATACTAGGTCTGAAAATAAGGATACTTCTAGCTGTACTTAAAACAAAAACTGAAGTGGGGACTGGGGGTCTGAAGGAGGCTATCTTTCTGCACAAGATCCAGTTGAGCGTTTGATAAAGAAAAGCAACAGTAAAAAACATGAATGATCCTTTCAAACACTTTCTGTTTTACGAAAACCATATAATCGTGGAGCAGCAGCTATCCAAAACAGTGAAAGTTTGAAATTTCCACATGGTGTCTCCATCATCAGAAATAATGCGTTGCTACTGAGGTTTTAATATCACACTCAGTGTTGAGTGGCTTGGACTGACTTACACAATCTTGAAAGTTTAAAATGTACAGATAAACTACGCTGGACTTCTCAGGGGAAAAGCAAGTCAGAAAAATAACATTATTATCGGCACCAGTATGGTAACCCTCTTTGAGCCCAAAATGGACAATTTCTGAGGAAATGAAAATCTTGAAAGTTTCAAAGTTGAGTCCATCATAATCACTGGCATGTGGTCCAGCACATCAGGCTAAAATTCACATACACAAGCCCCTTTCCACACCGCTGCCTCCAAGTCCTCCTCAAGTTCTGCTCCCCCACGCCCAACTTTTGTTTTGACTTGGGATAGCTCAATATGGAAAACAATCCCTGGGAGAGTGGCTTTTACTCCTAGGGGACTGATTCTATATGATGCAGTATTTTACACATGTTGAGATACCTGAAATGCATGCTGAGCTGTGAGCATGAACCTGTTTTCAAAATATATAAAAAATTTGGTTAGGTCTACTAGGACACAAAAAAATATGAAACAGGAATCATATCCAATCCAAAAAGAAATTTAATATGTATTGCTTCTCCTTTTCTGTTTTCCTTTATTTTAATTTCACAGAAAAACCATACTTGGAGGGTTTTCTGAAAGGAAGACTAACAAACACCTGTGACCAGCTGGGTGAAGGATAGGACCTGCAGGTACTTTGGTCATATGTCTCAAAGATAAGGGGAATTTCCAAGGCTTATATTTGGGTAGGAATATTTTTTTGAGACATTATTTAAAATGCCAATTATCATTAATAATATATTTAAGAGTACTGTGGAAAAATCACTGGGGGTAGCCCCAACACAAAAACTGTTTTCATTCTTATCCTTCTTTGGGGACTGGTAAGACAACTACAAAACCCTTGAGCAAGAGCATTTCAACACAAGGAGAGCAGTGAAAAACAAAAGAATTCTGCGTGGTAATTTTAAGGGTTTGTATGTGGAAGTTTTTTATATAATCTATTTCACATCAACCCTTTTGAAATATGTTGACTTGCAAGATCTACTGGGGAATGTTGAGGATACAGTATTTCGCTTTGTTACAGTACGTTTCCAAGCTGGAAGAACATAAGCTGGGAAGTTGGTCAAGCTAAATTTGAATTTTAGCTCTACCATCATGAGCTTTATAATCTTGAACAAGTAACTTGCTTCTCTGAGCCTAAATTTCTCCATCTATTCAAAAGGACTGTAATAATGATTAGAAAAGTATCTAAATATACTACAGTTATTTAGTAACACATTTCTTCCCACCTTCTTTGAAAATGTGTTGATTCATTCAAATGAAAATGTCTGAAGTTTAGGTTTTTAATCTCAATAATAAAAACTCACCAATTACATTACGTGTGATGATTAAAGGGAACTCTGTTTATGTGGCAAACAAATAAAAATAACTTGGGATGCATGCTTTTTCAACTTATTGCTTGTAGCATTTCTTTAGCTTCAGTATTGGTGGTATTATTATACTAAGATTGAAAACCAATCTTTGTTTTAAAAACTGGATTCTGTAACTTTCCATAGTTTCTTGGCATTACATTTCCTAATTCTCTTAACATTCAAATATTGGTACAGTTGATCAAAGAGACTTATGGAGGAAGTTACAGCAAAAGATGCAGTTAAACACAGGTATATTGGAAAAGATGCAACAGGGGATCTGAGAAATATGAAACAAATATCACTATGGTATTAGAGGAATACATGAGAGTGAGGCCAAATGGATGCTTTCAGGCTGCAATAATCAAGCTGATTTATATTTGAAATCTGTGTTTCCATCAATGATGCTTACTTAGTCTGGTAAAAAGGTAAAAACACCTCTTGAGAAATCCTACATCTGACACTCACATACCAAAGGTTTTCATCACCTAGCAGCCCCCATTTCTTTGAGCTGCCTGGAGTTCCTATTTCCATTGTTCTTCCCAATGCCTTCCTTACCAAAGCTATTACAGTTGAACACGGTATACAGAGAGCATTTTTTTGAGTAGAGAATAGTCTCCCAGAATCACTCCAGGCAGCACCAAGCTCAATGCAGTGCCAGAAATGGATACATTATACTCCACAAGATGTATGATTAGTCAATAGAGAGAAAAAAAAAAGTCACACACACTGCTGTCTTCACAAAAAGGGAGAACATGCTATTGTAGAAATGATGATACCATGTGAAAAGGTTAATCATAGTCTGGCAATTGCAGTGCTGGATGCAAACCTACTTTTGCTGAGGCTGTGAGTTTCCTTGATTAGAAGCCCTGTTCCCTGCTGGGACCTTCTCCAGCACCAAGACATCTTGGTCATGTTCTTTAAGTCTGACTGTATTCGCCTCAACGTCCTGCAAATACAAATTACACCACATACAGATGCTGCAGTTTTCTCAGACAATGAAAAAAATTTTCAAATGCTTCAGAAACTCATTTAGTGCTTGTGATGCTAATTGTTGCGTCTACAAATTAAGTCATTTTCAAAGTCAAGGGCTGGAACAGTCAGAGAGAGGACCAGATGAGGTTTGAGACATGTGGTTTTAAAACTGCCTTTACCCCACATTCAGAGTAGAGAGAAGAGTATGGTTGTGTTCTGGGAAATCTTCGGGAAAGGATGGTATAAAGGAAGAGAGGGAGGCAAAGGCATTTATTTAATTTATTCCTTATAAAAATATGTGGCAATAGTACTTGGTTTCAGCAAAGTCTTTCATTCTGATTTTTTTCTTGAGGGCATTTTAGCTTCCTTAGGAAGGCCACCTTTTCTCTCTAATCATAAGATTTGGTTTATTAAAAAAAAACAGTTTGAAAAGTGTTAAAATATTTTCCAGTTATTTTGAATAAATTTATAAGCTACATGAATTATAACAGTTCCAGTTTTATTTTTTCAAAGAGCTTTTTTGGGCAATGGTAAAGTCCACTATATAAGCATAAATGAATGAGTGAAGTTTTAATACTAAATTTAAATGTCATTTAAAACATTGTTGTGTTTATCGGGTTCCATTCTAGATAAGAACCATGTGGTTCCTTTCGCATATGGTATTTTTTCTATATTATTCAGTGGTATAATTTTAAAATTAACTTGCTGTGCATTAAGATCACTAAGATAAACTTTGTTATCAGAAATTTTACCACCAAACACATATCCTTAGGGTTGTGTAGGGATAACTGTCCACCCATAAAGAATAAATACAAACACAGCACATCATCATGAAATGCTGTTAGGGAAAGCTAGGGAAAGAGCTGAGGCTGGGGCTTGGGGCAGAGAAGTTAGTCTGCCCCCCATGGGCCAGTCAGGAAGGGGAAGGGCAATGACAGCCTAAAGGGAACAGTCTCCTCAGGAGAGCTCAAGTGAAGGTGAGATGGACCATGGTCATCTGATGGGACCAGGATCCAGGGGTAATGGGACACGAGTTCATCCCCAACAGTTCAGTTAGGTCTCTACCAGCAAAAGCAGGGGCATCTCTTCCAAAGGGACCAGAAGCTACCTGGTAGGGAATGACCAAAGGCTATCTCTTCAAACACGCCCTATTTTCATGGACATCTTAATAAGTATAGATTGGGCCCATCTGTAGAGCCAACTTGCATGCAATTTCATGCCTCTGCTATTCTTTACCTACATGCCAAAATCTGAAATTCCTTTAGTGTGACTCAACTGGACATGAAATACTTGAAATGAAAATGTTGGGTTGGAACAAGCACAGCTGATGTCTAATTCCCCCAACACATAATCAATCATGAGAGTGTATGTGATGATACAAGAAAGATCCTGATTTGAGAAGAGATAGGAGTGGAGACCAGGCAGGTCTAGGATAAAACAAGACAAGGCACAGAGGGGCCACCACTGTGTTGGAGAGTGAGGTAGGGAAGGACACGAAAAGGGAACCCTAAAATTGCAAAAGAGAAATGTCTCAAACTTTGATGCTTTACCTTCGGTTCAGCATTTGTCTTCGGTTCACACAGATCAGTTCAGGTATGCATGGTTATGTGTCCCCATCCAGCATGCCATATTGACATGCCATATTGACACAGCATTGCCATATTGTAATCAGGCAGTTTTTGAACAAAAACTCTTTTTCCCTAGAGTATTTGTAACCACAGCGCTGCTCAAATAACACTGCATTCAAAGCTTTTCTTATGGAGCAAAAGGAAAAATGGAAAGCCACTCAGCCACACTGCCTGAGACTCACCCTCAGGATCCGGTTGAAGTCCTCCTTGTCGACTCTTAAGAAGTGGCAATTATCTTCTCGCAGTACTATAGAGGCAGCCCGGGGGGCATCATTGACCAGTGCTAACTTGCCAAAGTCGTCTCCCTCATGCAGGGTACAGACCACACCCTGGAGAGAGCAAAATAGTTAGAGGAACGCGATCCCTACAAAGGAACAAACACAGTGCACTCCTCACCATGAAAATCCATCTCCCCTAGATACTGCATATATAAATGGACAGTACCCAGGGATGCTGAAGGGAGGCTACATAATTGAATTATAATGTTTTCTTTTTCTTTCATTGAATAATATGGTATATGGTTCAATTTTAATATATACCTTACAATATATGAGGCGATGCATCTCACTTCAATGCAATTCTGAGTATAATAAATTTAGGTAATTTGTGATTAGAGGTGATACTGTCTCTTCTACCGGGAGTAACAATGTTGTTGCAAGATTAATTGTAGTGCCTCATTGTTAATACTTAATGCCACACTAACAAATGGAGCATAATAAAATTTCAAAAAGAAAAAGATATATATACCTTGCCATAAATGACTACATTCACGGATCCTTTTAGAATAATGTACCAGGAGGTACCTTCTTCTCCCTGGTTAAACACTGGATACAAAAAGATGAAAAGACTTATGACAAGAATAGAAGCACATCAATATAAATTACAGCTTATCAAATCATCATTTCTAAGTCCCCAGAATGACACATTTATTCTAGAAGGAGGAAAAAAAAAATCACTGGCAAATACTAACTTATTCGGGTGGAATATTATTTCCTTTTCTTCAGAACATGAAAGAAACAGAAACATTTCATTACTTGCTATGTTCTAAAAGATAGGCTTTTACTAGGTATAAATTCACCAGCAGTCTATTTCTTAGGGCAAATCTTTTTCCCCACAATTCATCAAAACATACTATGTTATAGAAAATAGTTTTTAAAAGTAATCTAATTGACATTGTGGAGTCTGAAAACAAACAAATCAGTATTACCTATTGTTTATGGATAGGTAGATAGAAATAGATAGAAAACTATTAAAAAAAACTTTCTTCAAAAGAGATTGGAATGAGCAAAAGGAGTAAGAAATACCACTTTGATCATTGAAAGTAAAACACTCTGAAATATAATTTTCATAACTTTTTGCTTTTATAATTCATGTTGCATTGTTTATGATTAATATGACTTAACGTGAAGAGCAAAATTTTCCAAAAAATGAAAAGTTAACAAGTGTTCATTAAAACAGTATTCCATATTTCATTAGGTTTAAGAAGTGCCACTTTATATGAAACAAATCATTTTTCCTTACTCCAGGACTTCTGAGAACCTTAGCCTGCTGCTAGCTCTGATGATTCTCTAAGGGAGATTACAGGAGGTGGTACTTTCTAACCGGATTAGACTATTAACTCTGTTTTCCAAAAAGAATTTCGCAGGACTAGTGAGAAATAACAGCTATAACTTTTGTTCACATTTACTGATACCAAATTTCAAATTCTCATTTCCAAATATGACCATAGATTTAAACTATAAATTGGATTCTGGGAGGCCTATATTACTTGTACCATGTAAGTATTTGGGACAAAAAATTTCTCTCAGGCTTGGGGATGAAATGAGTTAAGTGAATGAAGAAAATAAATCAGGATAGTTTATTATTTTAACTAGCAATCTCACGAAATAGATACGCTCTTCAACACCTCAAACTGAAGAGTTCCCTGTGAAAAGGTTTTGCCTAAGGTACTCCCTGAAGTGCATGGGCTCCATGCCACCCTGCCACCCTCTTTAAACACTGCCCTGAGCCAGCCTGGTAGGGGGTGAAGGGGGGGAAACTCAAAGCTGCCAGCTGCAACCAGGCTGGATCCTGGAAGCCAACATGCTAAGAGGACAAGGCACGTGCTGGGAATAAACACAGGTTCAGAAAACAGAAAAGCCACATGACTTCCTGCCTTCTCAGACCCTGGGCCAAGGAAGGAAAGCATTTGCAGCCAGGCTCCACGACATATGGCCTGGGGGATGGGGGTGGGGGGCCACCAGGTCCAATGTTCCATTCCTGCTCTTACTCACACACAGTTCCTCCTTTGGCATGAGACTCAAAAATTAGAACTCCTGCTAACTCCCGTTTTACCTAGAAGAAAAAAAGAAAGAATGTGGAAAGGCCAGCTTTGGAGAGGAATAGGGGACTTGTTTCTACTGTCTCCCATAGAGCCACCTCCCTTTTGCCTTGCTGCTTTTCTCTACAGAACTGCTTCCACTAGATTTGTGGCTAGATTCTTAAAACTCTTAGAAAGTTATTTTATACATGAATGCATACAAGACACTCTCCGCAGAGAGTGTTTCAGACATGGTTTCCCAATGATTTTATATATCTCCTTATTTTTTGTTTAAAATGGTGAGGTTGTGCTTTACTTTTAAGTAATTAATATATGTTAGGCCAAACCAAACTGCTTAGTTCTTTTCATAAAATTTGAGGTTACTAAAATAAACACTGGGACAATATGCTTTCCTTTTTCCATACTTTGAAATTACCCAAATTTTAAACTAGGATTTGTAGCCAGGAAGCATATTCTGAGGCCTAAGGTTCATTAAGGTCTCAGCTTTCACACTCTGCCTCTTTGCTGAGATGGGAAGGTGCAGCTATACTGTCACGTGACTTGCTACCAGCGGCTCTTACCTGTGTCCCACATGATGCATCACTGCAAACATGTTGGAAAATTCAAGACCCTGAAGCTGAATAACTAAGCTTAAACATTTGAGGATGTTTCTATTCCTATTCCTAGGTACTTCATTTTTAAAATCCAGGGTATGGTTCTATCTCTAAGAATCAAGGAATCTGCAAATTTCCCACAGTATGTAAGTACCTGGGATTTGAGGTAGAAGAGGAAAGGATTCTCCCCTCACGGTGAGCTTGAGCTTGAGTTTATGGTGCCTACACAGGCAGGGGCTCCAGGCACTAGACCTATTATGCAGGATGGAGTGAAGCTGTGAGAGCACCAGAATGTGCACCACAACCTGTGGCTGCTCCATGGAGGTGAGCTTCTGGACCTCCAGCAGTGCAGGAGCGGAACGTGAATTCTATCTGGGTTGAAGGGGAAGGATTGTAGCCCTTCTGCTTGAGTCTATGAAAAATGCCTGACTACTCTCAGTGGGAACCTGCATACCCTCTTTCCAGACAGGACCCATAGCTCCAGTGCTCCCTGAGCAGTGCGACCACATGACAGCATGACATCACGAGTGAGCTGGGAATGAAGCCCAAGGAGCATCTGTCTCCTGATGAAGGACCTCAGTGCAACTATAATTTGTGAATATGAAAATATTTTCTCCTCTTCCCCCTCTTCCTCCTCTTTTTTCTCTTTTTCCTCCATTCCCCTCTCCTTCTCTTTTCCCTCATTATTATTACTAAAGTATTCGCCTTTTCCTTTGTTCCTCCTATGGGATGAGGTGTTTCTATTTCTAGTCAGAAACCAAATTTCTGTCTAATGCCTTCCTAAATATCCCATCATATAAAAATTTAAGGTCAGTTTCTTCCATTGGGCCATATTTTTTTACTACTGGGTACTGCTACTGTAACTTAACATGTCTAAATTAATGTTCTTTTGAACCTCTGTTGCCTTGTACAGAGTAGCAAGCCTGGCCAGAACTGATCCTATGGTCCAGGACAGGTCATCTTGATTTCTCTTCTGCCTATCTCCATATTTCATGTGTGTGTGTGAGGGGGTTTCAGGGCCCCTCTTAAAACCTTGCATTCTTCTCTAAGTATGCAGGTTCCAAGATTCATACTTGTGAAGAATGAAGCTCATGTTCCAGTCCTGCTCACATCATACTGTTTGGGGGATGAGAACACACTGTTAATATGATATCACTCATCCCTTTGGGTGACTGTTCTTGGGTATAACTTCCTTAGTATGTCTAGAAAGAAAGTAGGGGTGATTTATGGGGTAGAATTCAGGTGTTCCTTCACACACACACACCCCACCACCATACCACAGCACTGTCTGCCAATTCTAACTCAATGTCCCAACCCTGCTAAACTAAGAGACAACTTACTGTGGTAGAGAGATGAGATAAGGCTTTAATGTGAAGGAGCTCTTCGTAGATTATCTCTAGGTCATCCACAGTCCTCTGGCCAGGTCTAAAAAGAAAAGGAATAAAGAAACAACGATTAAAAAAAAGTAAAAAAGGCTTGATATATAGAAATGGACTCAGGGGTCAGTAACATGTCCAGACATTTCATAGGAGAAATTCCTATAAAAAGATATTGGTTGAGGGGCAGATTATGACATTATAACCTGTAAAGGTTATAATACAGGTGTTCATTGATGGAAGAACATGAGACAAACCAGATGTGTAAACAGCCACCCTCCCTTCCAACCTCAGAGAGAAGCATCTCCACTCACATTGCAGTTGGCCGGCTTATCGCTCATTGATAGAACACTGCTCTAAAATACTCCCAATACCACCTTCAGCAATAACAACACTTGCCTTTTCACAACACTGGGAACAATAGATTACATCAACTAGATGATGGATCCCAATTTCTTGGCATCCTGTCTGCCATCTTACCCTAATAGAACAATAGTGCCTCTGTCACAATTGCTTAGGGGCTGTTGATATATTTCTACTGAAGGACTCAAATAAAAGACTAAGTAGACCCAACATTTTTCTCATTAATCCCTGAGGAAGTAAAAGCTAATAGTGTGTCTACAAAACTAATAGTAGTGTCTGGGACTAGGAGGAAAGAGAACAGAGGGATTTATGTATGCGTTTTTGAAACTCCCTACTGTGGACAACTAGTGTTCCTTCCATGTGGTGTTAACCAGGACACTCTGTGTAAAGTCCTTTTCTATAATTTATAATTAAACTCGTAGCAATGATCTGATTTCAGGATGGGGTATGAGATTGCCACAGGCAACAAAGGAGACTGAGTGGACTCCTAATTATCTTTCAGGCCTATAATTATTTGGGAACACCTAAGAGTGTCTACTTCTAGTCAATAATAGTAGAAATAATAGCAGATGTGATTGCTCAGTAATTTGAATTTTTTATTGCTCTTTGCAATAAAGGAACCCTGACTAATATATTCTTGAAACTTAAAAATAAATTTATTATTGATTCCAAGAGTATCAGGAAGTCAATTCCCATATTTGCAGATAGGCAGCATTTATTCTGAGCTAACTGCTCTAATCCTCAACAACTTGTCTACTTTATGTATTTTGTCCAAAAATTTCAACAATTTATGTCTTAGTCAATATTACAGTATATAAAACATTTTATTTTAAAGAGTGTTCTTTGGTAAAATTAGCTGAGGTAGTATTGGAGTACAACACAGAGCACAGGATTTAGAAGCTAAGTTTTCCCCTCAAAACTACTATTCACCAACCACATGAAATCAAACCTCAGGTTCATCTGCAAAAGGGGTATGTCTCTTCCTGAGAGACATGTGAGCATTAAAAGAAGTAGTGAACATGAAAACACCTGCCTATTTATTTGTATAAGAGAAAAATATTCTGCAAATGATATACAAGACACAAACCTTTGCTTAAGAAGTTAAACTTCCAAAAAAGTTTGACATTTGGTTCAGCAAATTACATGTGAAATTCAATGATTATATAAGTACTCTGAGCCATCAAGGCCAAATTGAAAATATTCTAAGATAGATATTTAGCTTACATAATTTCCCAGCTATTATAAAATGGGAGAGAGGGCAGATCAATTGGGGGCTAATTGGAGGAAGAAAACTCTTCCTATGCCTTGCCTATCACCTTCTCAAGGACAGTTTCAACATAGGCAAAAAATATGCTATCCCTTTCTTCATAGTATGAGAGGATACATTTCCTAATCTCTACTGTGCAAAGAAGGGTACTAAGTCCATGCCCCAGAAAGATGCCAGCCAGATTCATCTCTTGCCGAAGATTACCACTGCAGGACACCACTGTGTACTGATACTAATGTTTAATAGTAGAACTCAGTTAATGTAGGACCCAGAAAGACATTGAAGAAAGGCTATTGCCACAGGGGCTCTGAAGGATTCAGGCCGTCTTAGCAAGGGGCTAATCTACTACTTGACTTAGACGTGGGGGTTTTGAAACTAGGACCCTTGGGGATTTAAAAGTCAATTGGGTCACCTCAGTTGATCTACTAAGATAGAAGCAACTCATGCAAAAATCTCAAGGTGGGCATAATAGGATTACAGCTCTTCACACAAGGAGCAGTCCTGCTGTTCCTGCTACTTGACATCAGTTGCAAAGAGCCTGGACCTTCTTAGAAGCTTGGCTAAAAGAGAAAACAATCACCAAAAGTCTCTTCACCTTCATGGGGTGAGAAGTTAGGAAGGGAGGAGAAAAACTCAGCTGGAAAAATAAGGGTTACAGTTTGGTTCTAAAATCTTGACAGATATAAAGTTGGGATTTTGGGAGCAGATCTCTGAGTCTAGGAGTGTTTACCTACTATTGATATAAAACCCATACTGATCTAATCTTACAGATAATGCTGCTTATAGAATTTATAAATTCTGTTTTATTGAAAAAGATTCTGTCTCATTGAAGACTTAAAACATGATGGAGAACTTGGTGAGATTCTCAATGCAGCACATAAAAAAAAATCTGACACGGCCTTTTGAGTCATTACAGTTAATCTTGGGAGCAGCACCAAAGGAGGGAACAGAGAAACAAAGATGGCAACATTCAAGCGACTTTTGAAACTATCCAGCTGTGCGCTGCCCTACACCTCTGAGTACCATCCAGAAAGCTTTTCCCCTGCAACCATCCCCAGTGATCTTCCCGTTATGTTAATCATTTCTTCTCAGTGGCTTTTTTTCGGGTCTATTTTTGTTGCTGTTCACTTCTTCAACTGTATAATGCCTCAGGGCTCTGTTCTCACATTTGTTCTAATTTCTCTTCCAGAGGAAAATCACCAACATTCATTGATATAATCCCGAGAGCTAAATTTTTATCTTCAAGTACATCTATTTCTTCTTCAATAGCTTCCAGGCCACCTCTCCCTAGATAATGCAAAAACACCTGTGCAAAAGTGTCCCCTCATCACTACACAAGTATCTTTAAAAGCAATCTCAATTTACTCTTTCAGAATTTTCTGTCTCCCCTCTTTGCATACCTTCTCTCATGGCCATGTTCTCTGCTCCATTCATACTAGATAGCTTCCATTCCTCAAATATCTTCTGCTTTTTCACATTTTCAAGGCATTTCACATGCTTTTCTTTTTGTCTAGGATATTTTCCTTCCCAGCACAGATGCTAACTCTCCCAGTTGTTTTCCAATCTTTACTCTTCTATCACTCATACTCTTACTGCTGTGGTAATTACAACAAACTGTGAAGACTGCTATTTGCTTAAATATCCATAACTCTAGACCATTATTCTCAAGAGAACTAGCATCTGGTAGTGCAAAGGGCACAGGATTAGAAAGAGAAACTAGATTATGATCAAAATGACTAACTTCTTAGGAGCCCAATTAGACTAGTGTCTTGTTCCTGAAATTATAATATGGTACTAATAAACAGGAGTCCTGAAAAGATCCAATGAGTTTAAAAAACAAAGACTAGGAAGCAAAGATGTATTGGGATGTGGCACAGAGGTCAGAAGGCATTATCAGGGTAGGTGCTCAATATGGCTCAGCAGATGAGTGAATAAAAGAGTTCTCACAATCCATGCTGCCCAAGGGAGAAAGTAGTGCTACCACCAATCATTCTTGCTTCATAACCTGAGGGAAAGAGGGGTTTCTGTTTGGTCATTCTTCCTATTGAAGGATAGGTAAGACAAAGCATCTGTGACAGGACTCACTTCCAATGCAGCAAACATTGTGTCAAGGCTAGTTAATTATTAATGGCAGGAGGAGACAGGATGAGAACCTCACCTCTCACTTGAATGCCCCCATCCAGCTGTGAGGAAGAAGTCACTGAGTTAGACCAGCCTAAGCTACTCATTCTAAGTCAAGATCAGTATGGGGTCTGCATGGAGGTGAGCCCTGAAGCTCAAGCACCTCCAGTTGGTCTGAGCCCATTTACCATCAGGTTGTCTGCCATGTGAAAGATTTGATAGACAATCTCTTAAAATGCAAAACAGCACTGAAAAGAAACAAGGGGTGGCACCACAAACCACCACAAAATAACTAGCAGCAGATAAGGTGTTTTAGGAATTCTTAGATGATAGAAAGCAGATAGGAATCAAAGGTCTGAGAATGACTGGAAGTAGCCACAACTCAACATCCACAGAATAAAACCCTCATAGGAAAAGGGATGTATCACTAATGAGACAGGGCATGAGTGAGGCAGGGTGGTCTGATGATGATGGCACCACTCAGGTCAGCAGGTGGCACGGCCCCTCCCATACCCTGTGCTGAGCAAGGCACAGTGGCAGAGTAAGAGGTCCAGGAAGAGCCTGAGAGTGAAGCTGAATAGAGCATATGAGAGAGAGAGAGAGAGACAGAGAGGGAGAGAGAGAGAGAGACAGAGACAGATAGAGGAGCAAAAGGAGCTAGATAGTTCCCTCCAGATCTCCTTGGAGGGAACTATCTAGAAGGATTCCATTCCTGAGAAAGCCTCCTTGTTTTGGCAACTAGAAGTGAGTGTGAGGAGAGGGGCTTCAGCCTACTTGCTCTATATACATTGTCATAAAGACTGTTTGGGAAACATGGCCCACTGGAGTCCCTCAATGCTCTCGGGCTCTTTTGTGGGTGTGGATCCCAATATCTGCCCAGACACCCATGTAGCAGTTTATTTTACCCACTGGCCCTCCATTCATCAAAACCAGTAGGGAGGAATAAAAACTTTCACAGGGTTCACTGGATGCCATGGCGAGTCCATGGCAGCTGTTTGAAAGAGAATGGAACAAAGCCTAAGAAGAGTTTAGTCTGAGTTCCAAATAACATACAAAATGAAAGGAAAAAATAACAACCCCATGGTCTAACATGGTCAACAGAACTACAGAGGAGACCATTATCATTTGGTGACCCACCCAGGTAGCAATGAACTTTTTGGTTCTGTTTACAGCAAATGTTTTAATGAGGTGAGAGAAGTCAGGACGGCAAAGTGTGAAGGGACTTAGTTTAAAAAATGAGTATGTTCACAGCAAAGCAACAAAAGCACTTGGGAGGAGTTTGCCATGAGCCAGGGCACTGTACCTTCAACATGCCATCAGGATGGGCAGTTGAGATAAATCTACGTGAAGAGGCCAAAGTTGGAGTGTCCAGCCTTTCCCACTAAGATGAGTGAAAATGTGAGCCCTGTTCCTCCCAGGCAATTTTCCTGCTCCAGTAGCAAGACATGGGCCAGCCCAGCCTCTCCAGAGGTTGCTGGCTCAGGACTGCTGTGTCTTCTCATGTCTTAGAAAAAACTCACCTTTCTCCTCTTGCTTCAGGCAAATGTTCACCCCTTCAAAGAGCCCCATAACCAAGAGCTAAAACCAAGCCTTCCCCACCACCATCACTGACAAAGTTCTTTTTAAATGCAGGTTCTCTTGGCAAACAGTGGCAGAATAGTAGTGCTTTGGTCTCTTTGGGGCAAAAGTGGAGATGAGATTCGCAAATCAGCTCCCAGCCTGTTGAGTGATGACAGCATCCCAAGGACTGAAGGCAACTTGGCATTCATGAATCCAGGGAGCATGATGGCCCAAGTGGGAGGGGAAAAGCCTGCACCTTGGCCGAGCAACCAGAGAGGCCCGAGAGTGAATGGACTTGGGCTTCTCTGAGTGGTACCTGGCTTTTACTTGTCCTTCTCTAGATGACACAGGGAGAGATTAGGCAGCCCTGCTTCTTTACAAATGTGTGTGGTGCAGCCCTGATGTGGCTTTGTTGGATCCTGCTGTGGAAAGGCCTAGTTTCTGCAGGGGCTACACTCTGGCAGCAATGTCTACTTACAGACAAGATAATAAATGGGGATGGATGGGGAAGCAGTTTATACATTAAAGGGTGGGAGGGCTCAGGTGATGCTGGAAGCTGTTGGTAAATACAGTTTTATCAAGGAATTTATCAAGGTCAGAGACAGAGGCCTCAGTTACTGGAACTGTTTAACATTAAAACTTCAAAAAGGTTTACTTAAAATATAAATATTTTTCTGTAAAATGCCCAAGTAGAAAACAGAGAAAAACAAATCGGGATGAACTAGACAGTATAGCTCTCTGCCTTCCTACAGGATGCACAAACAACAATGCAAATGTTTTTTAATAGGGTGGGTGCATTATGGCTTTTTCTTGCAAATATTAATTATTAAATGATCAGGGGTGGATAAATTAACTATATTTCTTTGATTTCTCTGTTTGCTTGGTAACTCCACCCAAGAGGATTAAGCTGAGACAACCTAACAGAGAGGAAAAAACATTATTCATTTAAAAAAAAAAAAAAAAAAGGGATGAAACTGGATTTGGAGTAAGAAGACTGGGTCTCAGACCGTGGTCTGCCTCATATTCCACTACGTGATGCTGAGGAAGAGACTTTCCTCATCTGGAAATTACAGAAAATAACGGTCCTGCTCAGTGTTATTTTGAGGTTCAAAGAGGTGATGTATGTGAGGTCACTTATAAACATGATGGTGTGAGTCAGATATTAGTTATTAAGTTTTATTTGTGTTTCTGGCTGGTGGGTTGATATGATCTTACAGTTGATGGTACACTTGCACTGGCTTCACTCTATAGGGTTGTATGGGAGAGATTAGTCAGTACAATTATTTTTAGATCTGACATCTTTCCTCATCAGTTCTCAAAGAATACACCCAAGAGGCCATTTTTGAATCCCTTTTTCCTGGAATAAGTGGTAGAACACAGGCTACAGAGACAGACATGGATTGAATCTTGACGTCCATTACCATCTGGATAAACACAGGCTAGTGACTTAACTAACACCTGTTTCCTAATCCATAAATGGGGATAATATTAATAATAACCTTGTTGGGATGAGAGAATTGCATTAGATTGTGGAACAAAGTGCCTACTATGTGTGTTCAAATGGACTGAAGTTTCATATGATTGCACTTGTTTTCTATTTATAACCCCTTTGTGAACAAGAGGTTTGTAATCTGAGATGTTTTTTGGTAATTAGTGACTTTTTAGTAATTTAGTAAGACGAGAATCTGAGGTTCTTGAACTCAGTATTACTTCCATTTTTATTTAGCAGACACTTGGGTCCAAAAAATGCATGTATTCCAAATGCTGTCATTAAATCTCAAAATAAAATTAATTTTTCTAAAAATTGAGGTAATATTGGTTTATAACATTATACATGCTTCAGAGGTATAGGAGCTCTTCAGATGTACATCATTCCCCCCAACCAAAGCACCCCAAATCCTCTGTCACAGACCTTTAGTTCTCTTCCATCCTCTGCTCTCTACCTTTCCCCTCTCCCTATGGGAAACTCAATTATAGTCAGGTTTCTAAAGTTTGCTTCTGGTTTGGTTTTATCTGACAATTTGATTTATTTATCTATGTGCCATGTATGAGTGAAATCATGCCATATTTGTGTTGGCTTATTTTGCTTAGTAAAATAATTAATTTTAACCTCATACAATTCATTTGGCATTCTGTCTTAAGTTCCAGACCATTCAACCCATTCTCCACAAAAAACAGAAAATGCTACCAACTGCAAATCTGACTGTGTCATACCTCCCTTTAAAACTCTTCTATGATATCCCAAGTGATTTACATAACACTCAAGGAACACAGAAGGTTTAGCAACCTCCCCATCATCTGACCTTGGCCTAACTCTCCAGTCATCTGCTAGCACTCCTGCTCTGGGTCTCCCTTGGTGTGAACAGCTCAATCCCTGGTGGGACTCCCCTGGTATCTTTTGGATTCCGGGCTAGGAGTTCTTTCTTTATTCTGGAAAAAGGGCATAGAAACATTACTTTTTGCTGCTCTTAAGAAAAAGGGACCTGAGAATCAATATAAACAACCAACAAAGACAAACTGAATAATCTTAAAGAACATTTAGAATATAAATTATTGTGCACCTATTACAAGCCGCATGCTTAGAGTGTTATGATATGTTAAGGAGAATCAGTTAGCAATTGAAAAATAACCAGAGAGAACAGACACAAAAATGTTAATAGTAGTTACTTTTGGGAGATGTGATTATCTTTGCTATTTATTTTAAACTCTTTTGAGTAGTCGAAAAATTTTCTACAATGAACAGATCGACTTTAACAATAAAAAGTCATTAAAATCTTGAGGTAATCTTATAATGAGTCCTAAACTTTAAGTGCAACTACATCTTCCTTGCTTCCAAATCAGAATCCTAATGGCAATAATCCAATGGTTGGTTTTTTTTCGGCACGTAAACATGAAGGATAAGTGGTAAATTGCTTTTACAGGAGAGAGGCTAATCCAACCCAAGAAATGGTCCACTTTATGTGATCATCTATTCTGGTAAATTTTAAGAGCTTTCACTTAGAGCACAGCAATCTTTCCAGGAAAAACAAAGGCAAAGTTTGTCATGCAGTGAAGCATAAGATTCACAGTGAATTTCTTATTTCATAAAGATCAGGCTCTTTCATCATGCCTCTCTTTTCTATTTTTATTTAAGCATGGACTTCACGACCTTTTGGGTGTATCCCAACAGTTACCCAAACCCTAGGCATTTCACTAATTTTAGGTTTGTTAATCTTAGTTTCTCTAAGGAAGCAATTTCTTCCCTAATTATCAGGATTCACACTATAAAATAAGCTCGGACAGATAAAGACCCTGTTAAAACCTTTCTCTGCTAAAGAAGAGAAACACTAAAGAAGGGCCCAGCTTCACAGGCGCCCTCTAGACCAAGTGTGTGGAACAGCGGATGGGGGCTGTCCATGCAGCCAAATGACTTAATACACAAAACTGACTTAATGCACAAGGAAGCAACCTTCCCACGGAGTTTTCTCATATTGTTTGATCATTTTAAGTTCTTTCGTTTTAACCTTATGCCCCATATCATATGTTAGAAATACATGCATTAACCCCATGAAATAAAAGAACAATAATGTTTTCAATGCATTAAAACTCAGGAACCTGTCAATAATTCTCTTAGATGTATATGTGTGTGTGTGTGGGTGTGTGCTTATATAATACATGCGTACATACATGAACACACACACATTTACTAAGGCCCAAACGACTTATCTCTTTTGCAAATGCTTAAAGATTCCTGGCTTTCGGAGTATTTCACAATTGCAGACCCAACTACACTTAGATCTGGAAAACAGCATCAACTTCATTTCCGTCCCAGCAGACCAATCTAAATAGAGAGTGATCATTATGTCTCACTTTTTTGAAAATGAGTTTGGGAGGATTGTACGGCAAGAGAGTTTATCTTTTGGAATCTCTTTTTATCCAGCTAGCCTCAAGTTTACCTGGTTACTGATTACCTGGTCACTCCACATCTCTTAGCTGAAGGTCCTACCCAGAGCACCTGCTCAGAGGTAGCCAGAAGGTACTTCTACTGGTATGGGTCTTCATTATATCTATTTGCTGTAGGGCAACCTCTTGTTTTTAGGCTTATAAACAAAGCAAAATCAAAACAATAAGCTCCACGAGCTCATTTTAGGTTTGATGGCCCTGTCTGGGAGCTGCAACAACAGTGCCGTCAAGCTGTCACCGGTCTATAGTACTTGCCCCCAAATGCCATCCAGGTCTGCACCTGCGAAACCAGGACAGGCATTGTGATTCACTCTGCCTGCCACCACATAAAAAGCTAATTTCACATTCAGAATGTATGTTTTTTTCAATACCAATAGCAACAAGAGTGTGCCAAAAATTTCCCCCTGAAGCTCTATTCTGTTTTTTAAACTACAGAACATTCTTTCATAGTTTGACAGTTAAAATGCCGCAGTTAATGTAATAAACAGAGAATTTTTCTAAGTAGCCTGTCAAAACAAGTGACACTTTTTTTTTTTGCTAGCGAGTTTCAGATTCAGAACAATAGGAAGTACCTTTCAAAGCAACATCTTCATTATACAATCAAATTCTGAAAGTAATCTTCTCATCAAAGAATATTGTGTTATTTCTTTCCCAGTAATTATCAGAGTTCTGCAACCTCTCTGGCAGTGGTGACTATTATAAAATGCAGCTGTGCTGAGCTTAAAAATCAGGGGGTCCTGCCCTGGTCGATATGGAGCCAATGCATCTCACGCCTCCCCATTTTCTAATGACTTGGCAGTTTGGGCAGTAAAAAGTCAATGTTTCCAGGACCTCTGAACACGCCCTCAAGTTCTCAGGAGCAATGTGCTCTGCTGGTCTCTTCAAGAACAGTGATGCTGACAATTCTTGATCAGCTAAGCTTGTTTTCTTTCCACTTATTGAAAGTAGGAGCTCCTAACTATATACAGGCAAACGTGTGTGAATGTATATATGTAGTTTGAAAGTCTGTCTCTTAAGATTAGATTCCTTATTTTTCACTTTCATCTCTTCCTATTAGGGCTGTCACTTAGGAAGACACCTAAGAAAACTGACTCAAAGGAAGAACTGCTGGCCCACTGCCAATGTTTATAGGTTTATAAAACCCGGGGAGATAGGAAAATTCCAGTGGCACCCAAAATGATGTGTCTTGGAAATCTGGTGAAACCTCAACTTGACCAGCCAGAGAGAGAATGGAAATGTCCAGTCTTTACAATGTAATTTTCTTTGAAGAATCTTTGGCAGCTAAGGATCATACAATTCAATGCTGGATGGAAGAAAAAAATCAGCAGAAGCACAGGCTCCTATATCTAGCGGTGACTGGAAAACCCAGCTCTCAGGTTCTTGTGAGGGTACATCAAATGATGAGCATGAACTACCCTCACCTGGTGCCTGGTACACAGCCAGTACTAGATACATGTCTGTTGCATCTCAACCTGATTTGGAATGCCTCTTACAATGGATTATAATCTCCCCAAAGCAAGCACCATTTTTGTTACATTTTTACTACCAAATATCTCCTTGGTAGATGTTCAAAAATCTTTGTGAATCCAAAGGCATTTCTGCTTCCCTTGAAAGAACTGAATTGGTGGAACATGACCAGGGTCTAAACATTCACTTTTTCATTCATTCACCAAAGCTTTATTAATTAATTTATTAGTCAATGTATTAAGTAATTTATTAGCAAATGTTTGTTTCCTGCTTTAGATAGGAAGGATCAGGAAGGAGACGCAAGCTACTTCTAAATGCGCAGCCTTAGCAACTAACATAATATCCAGAATAAAACAGGTATTAGATAAATATTGGTTAAATAAATAAATGACTGAAAACAAGATAAAATGAGATATATCTTTCCCTTTAAGCAACTCACAGTCAACAGCAAGTTTCTCAGAATTATCAGGACAACTCCTTATTTTATAGGGTTTGAGGTATATTGTGGTAAGTTTAATGTCCCTTGCTCCTAGTCACTATCACATGCCATCTTTGTGGCTCTTCACACACCAAGACAACTCACATTGCTAAACATCACACGTTCCCAAAGGCCCCCCAAGTGGGCTGTTGCATATCTGATTCAGAACCACTGTACAGTGTGATTCAGAATCCTTTGCTGCACAGTGGCAGCAAAGGAAAGAGAGAGGGGAGCCAGGAAATAATGAGGGAAGTAGAGATGAGGACAATGGGACAAAGAGGTGAAGAGAGAGAGGAAGTAGTCTGACAGGATAGAGAGTGTGGTTCAGAATGGTGATGGTTATTTGCGCTCCCCAAGCCCCAGAATTTTTCATGTGTCCTCATGACCTTCACTGCTATGACCTTTCAGGGCACACAGATCTCAAGTCAGTCAGGGAGGTTTTCTGGATCCTGCTATAAGTAAGTCAGTGAAGCTCTGGCCCTTCTGTTTGACATTTTGGATTTCTCAGTAAAAGTTTTATTTGAAGAAACAGTTTTGAGGCTAAAGACCCCCAAACCATGGTTCTAAGTACTGTTAACCAACTTGGATGCGGGGGACTTTATAAAAACATGATATAGGATAAGATCCAAGAGAAACTTTAGACAAAGGGGGCATCCTGTGACAAGAATGAAGTACACTGATAGGCTTTTATAGCACTGATTAAGGGTCACTGAAAGTGGGAGGGGAGGAAGGGGATCCTGGGAAAATGAATGATGGAGTAACTCAGATGGACAATTTGAATTGGTATGAATGACAGACATTGGGGAAGTTGTTCCGAGGGACACCCCACTCTTGGAAAATGTCCAGCTGACACACAGACACATAAAGTTGAGTGTTCTTGTCGAGACCCACCAATAAATGGAGGTCCGCCAAGCCAGTGACTCAGAATAGACAGCCACAGCTGCTGGCACTGGCTAGAGGGTGGAGGGTGATCTCATTTCCAGCAGAAAAACATAAGCCTGTATATGGTGGTTTCAGCCCAAATGCAAAGTCATCCCTTATTGAAAAGGCTTCCTTGAGATTAGACTGTGACATGTTTTACAGCAATTAAGTAGAGAAGAAGGGCTCAATATATCCTTTCTGAATTAATCTGATTAAATTCAGTCCTCAGTTCTACTGATGGGCTACTGTGGAAGCTCAGGTGGGATTCAGCTGAGAGGGAAGGGAGAGACCACCTCATGGGCTGAATGGAGTGTCTTTGAGCTAATGAGCAGAGGGCTCAGAAGGGGATGAAAGAACTCTCTGAATGATTGAAGGAAGGAATGAATGAATGCAGGCACAGGCATGGAACCTAAGGTTCTGACGGCTGTCATCCTATTACATTACGAAGAGAGGGCAGATGTGGCCTGGAGAATAATCAGAGCAGTTTCTATTTGTCACTGACCAAAGGTTACTTCATATATGGACTCAGTTTTGACATCTTGAGCCAACTGCTAAAAAGTTATAGTTTTAGCTGATGCACATGGTAAACAGAATCTTCTGGCTCAAAAAATAAAATTAAAAAGAGACAAATGCTGTTGGGCCACTAGTTCAGAGTCTCTTCTCTAGCCCGGAGGGTAGGCCAGGGGTTTTGGAGCAGTCTCTCTGGGGTCTGCCAGATGCACATGGCGGCCCTGGCGACCAGGAGGGCTGGGCCCTATGTTCTTACTCACGGTTTTCGGAGGATCATCCTCATGTGAGCATCAGGACCCATTTGCGACAGCAGCAGCATGGTGTCCTGGAGTTCCTCGTCACACTCCTTCTTCTCCTCCTCAGTAGGCAAAGGGGCATCCTCGTGCTCATCATCCAGAAATCGATAAAATAAATATTTGTCTTGGAAGTGGTGCTCCTGGTCCACTACAGGAAACATGGAGGTGAGTGTCAGCCTGCGCACCTTTACCTCACAGCCTATCTACCGGAGACAAAGTGGCTGGTGCCGGTCAAGAGAGCCAAATGGCAGCCAAGCAGAGAGACTCGTCACCCTTCTCAGTCGCCTCGCCCAGGGCCCCGCAGCTGGAAGGCATGATCTCCCCAGAAGCGCCGCCCACCCAGCTCCTGTGCCGCCCTTGGACTCCAGGGAGAAGACCTGCCAACTTTTCTGTGATGAGCACTTTGACCAGCAGAAACTGTTTCGGTGACATTTTCTGGGATGTGGTATGTTTCAAAGGGGAAAACAACCAACTCCCAGATCATGCTCTATAATGCTTTTGGAGGTACAGGTTTAAAAATATACCTAGTTTGTCAGGATCAGGATTCATGTTTTTTTTTCTACGTGTACCATTTATACACATCCCTATCTGCACTTAATAAAAAAGTTGTTTGAACAATGCTGACTAGACCAAGCTTCTAGATCACAGACCCTTAGATCTTATAGTAATTTCCTTCCAGCTCAGACTTTAAAAAGTCTTTTTTCTCTGGTTCCTTTTAAGGAAAAAGATTTAGATCTTGGGAAGACAAGATCACTGAATTCTGTTCCAAATCCCTTATCCTTATGTCTTCAGGCTTTGAAGCCCTTCTTCATGATGGGGCATCAAGACTGTCAAAAGATAAAGAGATGTTGCACGTTCTTGCTGCTTAAAGTGTGACCCTTGGAGCAGCAGCCTCAGCACCATTGGGGAGCTTGTCGGACATGCACACAGTCAGACCCCATCCCAGAGCTGCTGACCCAGAGCCTGCGTGTCAGCATGGATCCTGAGTAATCTGTGTGCACACTGGAGTCTGGAAATACTGCTAAAACCATCACTGGAAGTCAGGTGTTGCTAAATTAAATGAGTGACTGTAATAGTTTGTCAGTTTGGAAAATGGTCTTTAAACAAATGTACAAGCAGTTCAACCACAGTTTTTACCCCTATCCTGAATAAGTACTCATGCAATTAAGTCCCTGCCGACTCGGGGTCTGCAATTGCAGAGCATATTCCTGATTTTAAATATGGCCATCCTGTGGGTATACAAATTGGCTCTCCCAGACAACGCCATAGTTAAAAGGCAGCTTCTGAATTCATCATTTTTCTCATGTCATCAGCCCAGCCACACATTTCATTGCTCTTCATTCTGCCCTGCATCACGATTGCTATGCAATGCTGAGTATAATCACACTATCAATGAACTGTGAATGCAAACTAATAAACATAATTGGAACTGATGCACTCGGGTTGCAATTTCATCTTCCCTTCATACATTTTCCCAAGTTAGGAAGGTACAATGGTGGAACACAGCAATCAATACCATTCACTTGCAGTATTTGTATGGCCAAATGAAGATGCTAGCTTGCAGGTCTCTAAAGGGTTTGTAATTCTTCTCTCCATGTGAGAGTTCAGCACTGCCTGACGCAGGGAAATGCTCTAAGCATTTCTTGAGGCTTCCTCAGGGACTGTGGCTCTTCTTACCATGGTTGAGAACTCCGTCTTCTACCAGGACTTGCCACATCCCAACAGACTGAGTGCGGGAATGGACACATGGCGTCTGCTGCATCATCCAGTCCACCAGCTCGGTTCCCACACAGCATTGTCTGAGGGGGGGAGGTGGCAAAAAAGAGGGGAGTCATCCTGTTGCAGATGCAGAATGGAAGCTGGATTCTGAGAGACCCTTCTGAAGAGCTTAGCACTCTCCCACCGAAGAAGTCTCACTGCAAATAAAGAACCACAGGATGTGGCCCTGGGTACTCAACCCCTTTGGCAAAGCAATAAAACCACTTGGTTCATGAAACAGCCTCCCAAGCAAGGCTGGTGAAATGGAGAACATCACAAGTGTAGCACCAGGAGAGAAGGAAAGGATGCTAAGGGGGAGGGGTTATATGACTAACTAATCTGAAAATGTCTTACCTTGAGCCAGTCCCAGAAAATCTCAGTATAAAATGAAGGCAAAGCAAAATTCCAACTCCCCTCACCTGAGCCTTGTGAGGAATGAGTTAATGTTTGTGAGACACTAAGAGGTGCTCCGTGAAAGGCGCTGTGTAAGTGCAAAATTATATAGCACTTTATATTTTCAAGTAATACTACTGATCTTCCTCAGAGGGGTGTTGGGAGAAACAAGCAATTAGAGATGCAAATCTCATTGAAAAAAAGTTCTATGTAATGAGCATTAGCACTTCTACGGAGCCTGTCATGTCAAGAGCTCCAAGTGCTCTCTGGCTTTCTGTACGACTAGTCACACATTTAGCCCTAAGTGGCCCCCATGCGGCCAGGTGGTCAGGGTGAGCAAACTAATGCATCAGTTAGGAAACATATAACCACACACACATGCTGACAATACTGAAACCATCAGTGGGGTGAGAGGAGGACAAGATCATGGTGTGATGGTTCAAGGGAGCAAGTGAACTCTTGAAGACCTGAGGGTGAATTTTAAGGATGAGCTCTGCAGGCACAGAGCTGGCTGGCTGCAGCTGCGTCTGAGTGACACAGGGCCTTCCCTTAAAGCTAAGGGTACCATAATCTCTGGAGTGTGAACTGAGCCTAGGGTGAGTACAGGGAGTTCCTGGTGCTCTGTTATTTTGGAAAGAGGTTTAAACTGCATATAGCATATACTGCATATACTAGCTATATGACTTTGATTCTATCATTTCAACTCATGGTCCTCAGTTTCTTCATCTTTAAAAAAGAAGAAGGAAAAAAATGGCCTCTCAGTCCTTTCCAATTCCAATATTCCAGGAACCCTGAAATCCATGAGAGTTCCTAGGATGTCCTAGAATATCACACAGGAGGAAGTACTGAGAAGGCTCTTAGAGGTTTCAGGGCTGTTCCTATACTTACATGTTAGATCATCAATGAGCTGAGAGATGTCTATTCATTCAAAACATGGGATGTTTGTGATAATATGGATGGATATAAAGGGAATCATATTAGCAGAAATAAGTAAAAAAGGAAAAGACAGAAACCATCTAGTCTCACCAACAGATGGGATATAGGATTAATTAACAATAGGACAAGAAAAGGTCAAAACAAGCTGACAACAGAACTGGGGTAAGCAACTAGGAAAAGGGAGGGGGAAGGGAGGAGCACAAGAAGATAAGAAGAAGGTTAATAGGTGATGGGGATGGAGAGCCTTGGGAAATGTAATTATATATGTTTACACACATATAAACATAAATATGTAAACAGAAAAACAAAACAAAACATAGGACCTGTTAAAATAGTTACAAGTTGAGAATTTATTAATGGGAAAAGTTTTACAAACATATAAAAAATCAATTTTATATGACTTTCAGTTCAAGGATTCCCTTTACTATAAAGAACACATGGGATAGAGTGATCCCATAGCACCTGGACCCTCGCACAGGGTATAAGGATCTGTCATCAGATCACAGGGCAAAGGCACATCACCATGTGGGATCTCCTCACCACTAAGGATTCCTATAGAATCAAACGCATACCTCCAACATAGTGATCATTGAGGGTGACACTATTTTGGGGGAGATGTCAACTCCTAAAACTATAGCGACGATATGGGGTGAGGAGCAGGAGGGAGGAAAGGGGAGAATATATACAGAATCTGGGACAAGGGGTTCAATCTGCCCTGCTAAAAAAGAAATCATGCCTTTGGCTACCAGTTGAATCCATGAGTCATGGATTCATGATCATTAATTTGTGTCATAGGGTGGAACAGACATAACACCTATAACACAGTAAGATATTAAAATATCTTACTACTATGGAACAAGAAAGACATGGTTTCTGACATCTTGCCATCAAAGATGACATATTTTAATAAAATTTTCCTAATGCAATGCAATACTTAAGAAAGTATTATTACATATTAAATTTAGGGGAAAGACTAAAAGGAAAAATTCTTCAGCTATATTAGATTTGAGGTCCACCTAATGAATTTGAGTTTGAGTCTCTCTGGGCACATGAGATACAATTTTTTTTTTTTTTTAACTTTTACTGCCCTTCAAGTGATAGTGTCTATAGGGCTCACAGACTCCAGAAATAATGAATGTCTAGCGCTGGAGGAAACCTTCATATGTAATCATCCAAAAACATGAACTAGTAATTTTCAACACTAAAAGGGCTAGATGAACAATCTGTCTTAAAAGATGGCATGTGTCCTAGGAGGAACTGCATTACTAATAAGACCAAAGCGCTTCTCAAATCCCATGTCAATGCCAAAACTGATGAAAGAGAGAACAACCTAAATATAAGATTCGATACAATAAACTATTTATGACAAATCAAGCAGAAAGAATGCTAGTTTGCAGGGAGTGTAGTAAAAGTGACACAAAGAAGTATTTGCAGTTTTTTTCCAACTTTGTCCTTGGGGAAGAGATGACTGTGATACACACATACTTGGACGTTTGCTAATGGGTGAGCCAGGTATAAGTTTTCAGGTTCTATCACAGTTGATAATCACTAAAAGATAAATATCCTGCATGGTAACTTTAAATTTTGTATTTGAGCTTTTCACTGTCTTATGAATTTGGTTCATGTGACTCAAATGGGATTTTACTCATGCCAAGTCTAATGGGTTCTGAGGTCATGTCTAGGTGAAATCAAAAGAAGACTCTGCTGTTCGCTGAAGGAGGGCTGTGACTCTGAACCATAAAAGCAGGGAGAGAGAACAAAGGCTTGTATATCTTATATATAGGCCATTCTAATCCCTAAACACTTAGTGAACGGATACAATTGAAAATCAAAGATTAGACATGAATCAATAGCTGATCCATCACAGTTCAATCACCTCAGAAGGTTCAACTTAGTCATGCAGCCCCAGTTTCTACCATTTCTCAACTCTGTTGGTAGCTATGTTAATGAGTCTGTTTCTATATGATTATAGATGTGATACAGAGAGGTTCATCTTACTATAATGCACACTGGAATGAAATCCTGCATTAAAAAGTAAACTCTGGCCAGGCATGGTAGCACGTGCTTGTAGCAGCAGCCTAGGAAGCCATGGCTGGAACCAGGAATTGCAGTTCGAGTCCTGCCTGGGGCATGTAGCGAGACCTAGTTCCAAAAATAATAGCTGGGCGTGGTGGTGCACGCCTGTAATACCAGCTACCTGGGGAACTGAGGCTGGGGATTGCTTGAGTCTGTGGTACCCCGGGAAACATAAGTCTGTGATTCCATGGACTCGCTATTCCAAAAATAGCAAGACCTAGTCTCAAAAAAAAAAAAAAAAAAAAAAAAAAAAAAAAAAAAAAAAAAAAAAAAAAAAAAAAAAAAAAAAAGTAAACTCCATAAAGGACACTCACTCCCTGCTGTAATACCAGGGTTTGGTTCACAACAGTGTATAGTGCCAGGTACTTAATACATTTGGGAATGAATGAAAAGAATCTGAATCTAGAAATTGATTAGCCTTGGTTTAAATCCTATCTCTACCATGTAACTTAAGGAAAAATATTTAATCACTCAGAGGCTTAGTTTTATCATCTGAAAAAAAATGGCCATACACTTAACTGTAGGGTATGTTATGATAAAAAGAGGTGAATGTGGAAAGTAGCTTGGCTCAAGCCTTCAAGCATAAATAAATGGTCAGTAAAAGTTAGTTGGATCTGACCTAAATCTCGTAGGATTAGGATGTAGAAGAAAATACAAAATTGTCTTCTTTTTACTCATAACAATTAAACCAATGCTCAAGCAAATTAGTTTAGGAGTAACTGCTGGAAATAGTAAGGATAATTATAGTTAAGTAGGGATTCAAGACAAGTTAGAATTTCCAGAACCTGCCCCACAGATGAAAATGCAAACTATTTCAATATCAATAAACATGACTTTGAGGAGGCCAGAGCCTTTAGAACTATTGTACATACCTGTAAGTCTTTAGGTGATATTTTCTATCTCTTATCATATGTGGTGCTCGAGAGAGAATGGCATTTCGTAAAATTTTTCCAGCCCTGAGGATCTTCTCTGAAGGAACCTGGATTTTGATGAGGTGGAAGGAGGGGAAGAGAGAGAAGGAAAGATTATAGAAGGAAAACAGATGTTTCCTTAGTCTTGTCCTTAATCTTTAAATCATTTTCCAATATGATTTTGGCTTGAAAACTACACTCATTCATATATTTACAATGTTCACTTGTATGATGTGTCACTGTTTTGTGTTCAGAATCCAGAAACACTGAATGTTTACTATCTCTAGAAAATGTATCTGAGGTTTCCTGTGCTGAGGATCTGAGACATGAACCATCTCCAGTGGTTACTTAAGAAGCTAGTTCTGAAGGCTCATCAACCCACCTACATCCCATTACCTTGGTAATGGTGTTAGCAGGACGAAGAGGAACGTGAGGTTCAATGAGAGGTGTCTGAAAAATAAAACGTTAAAGCAAAAGAAAATTAAACAAAAAGTTCACTAAAGAAAATTATGGGTTCGGGGATAATAAAAACCATCCATTTCTATGAAACTCAAAATAGAATTTAAAAAGTAAGAGATAAAGTCTGCCTAAGGAACTTGAATGCACAGGCATTCAAAGGGCAAAATCAGAACATTCAATTTGCCAAAATTTAAATATAAATTATTAAAAATGAAAAACCAAATAGACAGGAGTGACCAGATGTTTGTAGGCTTAATGAGAAGGGAATCAACATCTACTCAAAGCATAACAAACATCAGAGAAGAGGAAAACGAAAAACAAGGTAAACACAGAGATTAAAATGACTTATCTTATGGGATAGGGATAGTGTTGATTTAGAATGAAAATGAGCTAATTTATTCTATTTCTCATGGTTGACTCTTTGAAGAGAAAAAGTCTTAATTCTTAATGGTAGTTTTACACACTCAAGTGTCCAGGACCTACTAGGGCAGTGTATGTACTATTTTCCTTCAGTTGCAAAGTAGTGTACAGTTTTCAGGATTCTATCAGAATAATTTAGCATCACATTCTTTAGTGTTGTTAAGTTAGAAACCCAGGGAAAAGCACTTGCTACACAGTAAACAGTTGAGTCTCCTGGTCCGACCCAAACCCCATTTCTCTGAAAGGCACTTCTAAGTGGAAGGGGGGTTGGTATACTGAACCTGGTAGAAAAATCATATATACAAAGCACTGATGCATTGACATGATTTGATTATGCCACTTCCAGAAGGTAAGGAAAGATGGCAGGTTTACTTATAAGATTATTGTAGGGAAAGAAATCCCCTTACTTCCCCTAAGATATTCATATTTTTATCCCTAAAACCTATGAGTAGGTTAGAGTACTTTGCAAAGGGACTGTGCCCTTGCAATGAAGGGTCACAACAGGGAGATTATCTTGTGTTCAAATGGACCCATGGTGGAATGGTGGAAGAGGGAGGCAGAAGAATTAGAAATAGTGAACTAGTAGTATGAGTAGGACTCAGCCTGCTTTGAACATGGAAGAGCACAAGTCAAGGAAAGAAGGCAGCCTCTTGGAGATGGAAAAGTTAAAACAATAAGTGAGATATCCCTGTGGAGCCTGCAAAAGAAACTGCTTGTCAATACCTTCATTGAGACCCACTGCAGGCTTCTAAACTATAGCATCGTAAGGTTACTCATTTGTCTTATTTGAAGGCATTAAGCACCTGGTAATATGTTAAAGCAGACGCAGAAAACTAATACAGAAATTATTATACTTTACACTAAAATCCTACCCTTTGCTAAAAGAAGTCATATCAAAAATAAATTGGTAGGCTTTCCCTCTAGTGTTAATTAAAGATATAATAAATGGGGAAATAAAAGTTGATACTAATTTAAAATGCTCCAGGTACCTAGATAGAAATGTACATGTATAAATATACAACTCCCTTTGTATAAATATACAACTCCCTTTTTATTGACAATGAATTTCAGGTAGATTACTGCTTTAGTGTAAGAACAGCACTATGAAGAAAGGAAAAGTAGTTAAGTTTTACAAAATCACAGATGAGATACAGATTTACATAGAATAAGTACAATCTCACTAAACTTAACCATTTTCATTACCTCACTGGCTTCTAGTAGGTTTTTTTCCCTTCTAGAGTCACTAGAGCACTGATATTTTAGCATATACTCTTTCAATTGGCATACACCAAGGAACGGTTCAATTCAATATCTTTAAACAGAGATGGACTTTGCCCTGAAATAGCTCCTGCTCCCTCAGGACACCTTTCAGTGGGAAAGGAACTGGGAGCTCAAGAGTCCCTATGCTTGTACCACCTCCTTAAAGAAGACAAAGGAGAATTCTACAACGCTGGATCATCTGGGAAAATGTCAAAAGTGCCAACCCAGAATGCTTAAGGGCCTGGGAAATGTGGGTGGTTAAAATATGCTGATTATTTCTAATTTGTGAGTTCCCAGTACTCACACATCCTGCCTCTTCACACTAGACAGGCAGTTTTATGTTTAGTGATATGGTTACAGCTTCAAATTCTAGAAGCCTCTAGCTATACTTGAAAACAGTAGAAACCCATTTCTTTTTATGGTCTTGGGAAACAGAATTGCAGGTATGTGTGGTCTAGAACAGATGATATGGAATTAGCTTCTGAACTAAGTTCTTTATTTTCCTTTGGGGGAAAAAAAAAAAAAACCAAACTACTTTTGTTTTTGCTACACCCTGGAGAGGCCAGCCGAGCTGGGAGTCAGGAAGAAGCCCATGTTAGAAAGTACATCATTTTTCACTAAATACTGATTATATCCCCCCACCTCCTAGAGTCTGCCTTACTTGAAATGAGAAAAGGGAAATTTGAAATCCAGTATATTGTTACTTTTGTGTATTGACTTATTTTCCCATTAATTATTTAGCCCACAGAAGTTTTCCTTTCCTAAGAGCTCAGTGTAAGCACTCTTCACCAGCATCTTCTACTTCAGCCTAACACGTTGTGTGTACACAATATGCCCACGTTAAATATTTGAATTAAATTGGATATGGACTTATCTGACTTTTTATTGCACTAGGTTGCCAGAGTTCTGCTATGAGCTTTGTGTCCCAATCTAGCTTGTTATTCTTACTTCTTGGCTTAAAAACGTTGTGCCTTGCAAAAGGCTTCTGAGAGCAAATACTCCCGTGAAAAAGAATTACCCCCCTTTCAAAGGGGCCTAAATATGGTTTTTCACGAAGCCTATTACAGTGCCTCATACCTCATTATAATCTACTGGGGAGTTATTGTGCCTCTTGTAATGAAGACTAAATTCATATTTTTCATCTCCTGATTAGTATTTCTACATTGGCTCTGGTGCCAAAAAGAATATTTTCCCTTACTGTTTCTCCTTTTCAGAAGTAATATAAACATAATAAAAAGCAGTAGAATGCAGCCCCTCTCCAGAAACAAACAAAAACCAATTATGGTCAATCCTGAGGGAAGTCTTCAGTAGAGAAAGCCAAGAAAAGCAGACAGCTGAATACCTCTGCCTTTATCTGTCCTCTCTGCTTAGCTTTTTAGGAACACATTTTCACAGCTCGGTTTGGATTCTTTCATGCCCAGGTAGGGAGGGAGAATTTTTATCAACACATGATTGATGTGTTGAAATGTATGAAATTTAATTGGAGAGGAGTCGTTCCTTTTAGGGCTCATCTGTGGTGTGTATTCTCTGGCTATAGGTCAAATCTTGGGTAGTCCTAGACAGCACACAAGCAGGCACTAGTGAAGGCTCACTCCTGGCCAACTTGGGGTCTGCTTTCCTTGCCTGAAGCCCAACATCTCCTGTGGAGTGTGTGCAGTAGGAACAGAGTGAATGGATCTTCATGGCACATGTGGCAGCACTGCCACTCTCTGTGCCATCAGCCACCACCCCGCTGGCCAACTCCAGACCTGTCTGTCCCCAAACAATTTTTGCTCTTCCCATGCTCTGTCACCAGGAGACTGAGCTCTGCAGAGTGTTTCCCAGGCTCTGCTAGCCCTGGTTTTGCTTTTATAAAAAGACAGTTTTCTTGCATCAATCATTGCACTAATCTCAATCTACTACTTCTTTTCTGCTGCTGTTTAATCATTTTGAAGGTGAAATTCTTTTCCTTATTTCTCAGGCTTCACACTGGTGTGGGTGGCTGGCAGCTTCTCATTCGGGGGCATGCCTCTGGGACCTGGAGGCCCCCCCCAGGGAACCAGCTTCCACTAGGACACCAGACTGAGCTTCTGGTGGTACCTCCTTTCTTCCTGCTTAGCTAACATCTGGGCTACCTCCCAGTCACCTATTTGACTTCTCAACTCTTCCCCACTCATAAAACCAATCTGCAGCATTAACTCTGTCTATGGGAAATACTGTTAGTGATTTCCACCTTCCTGCTCTGTCTCTGCCTTCTACCTAGTGTTTCGGGTATGTCTGTCTGGGGCTGGATTTCTCAGAGCCAAAAGTTTCATTGTCATGGTGCTGTTTTTCAAGACTTTCATTTGAAACCAGCATGATGCATGGTGCTGTCATCTGGGTAGGTCATTGTGAAAATTTTTCTTGGAAACTCTTCAGTCTGATACTTGATAATCTACAGGCTTAGATGCACTTTACTCCATGAGCTTTAACCATTCAGAACACAAACTCCTCCAAAGGGTAAGTATAGGCATCTCGAAAACAAAAGTGCAGAATACTTGGGGTTGTTGTAACCACAGTGTAGATATTGGCATGAGATAGACTTGAATTCCACTCCCAGCTTGTCTAGTGTCTCTGGCCTTAGATTCCTTGATAAAAATGAGAGAAATAATAAAATAGGGAGGTAAGAGGTAGAAGGGTTCCTGGGTGGACAACATGTGAAGAGTTCAATAGGAAATGTTTTGTCTTGCCATGAGGGCTGCTTTACGTAGATTCTCACTAATATCACCATGCTGCTTCTTTCCTCTTGTTTAGCCTCACCATTTACATGCAGAAAATAACTTTATTTTCTCTATAGCACCACGAAAGTGAAATTCTCAGAAGACACTTTCTTGAAAATGAAGGGAAGTCCAAAAGGAAATAGAAATGCAGACACAAAAGCAATGAAGTTATGACAGAATGTCCCTGAACAGGCATTGCCAGTGACTGTTTCCAGGGGCTCACCTTCCTGTCACAAACACCCTATTTCACTACACGTGGCTGTTAAGTGCCAACATCTTAGAACGCAGGATCTTGCTGAACTAAACACTGTGTTCCTTTCAAAGAGAAATTTTTTAATTTTCCCCAAATAAAACCTTCCTTGCTTTCACCCTGTGTGTATTCCTTGGAGATTTTATTTAAGTGAAAAAATGTTTCCTTCTCAAAGCTTTCATTCACTCTATTGCCTCCCACCCCCACCCCAAGAAAATCTCTGAGCCAAGAAAGATTCTGAGAAGGCAGCTTTCAGCAGATGAAACAGTTTCTTGGTCCTGGAACTGGTACTAGGATCATCTTGCTAAAAGACAATCTTTTTGTGTCTATTTTACTCCTTTAGAAGTTGCAAATCAAAGCAAGGAAAAATTCTGGTTGAAGCATAATGTTTCCTCCTGCTTTGGCAATACTTGTTTTTTAGGTTTCAAAGAACCAAAACTGAAGTTTCCAACAAAATTAATGAACTTATTAGCATTTTGTTAAAATATATTCATTTGTTTCTGTAGAAACAAGAAGATGCAATCTTCAAAATAATGTTTCATCACATTTAATTTGGCATTTTGGAATGATACACCAATTCTTAGAAATATATGCCTTATTCTTGTCATAATTACCATCGATGTCACCACTCTTTGACCAACCAAATGAAATTAAAATAAGGACTAAGTCAATGTACACATTGATTTTACACTCTGATATAAAACTATAAGCTTTTCCATTTTCTGAATAGTGGGAAAACCACTTCTGGGACCTGTTTGGCTTTAGTCTATGGTCTTTTTTAAGTCTCTCCCTTGTTCAAAATTGGCATGACTTTTGGTTTCAGCTTCGACATGCAAAAAAAGATTAGAAGTTTTCACTCCCATTCATATAATAAGAAAAACTGAACAAAGTTCAAAATAGTGGCTTCTCTTCTGTCAGAGAACATGCAAACCAAATAAATCTAAGCCTGCAAGTGTCACAAGGTTATGAAAATGAAACCTGAGGACAACCAATCACATTCAGGCAAATGGGTTTTAAGTTAACCGATAACTTCTTTCCTCCCTCCTTCTCTTTTTCACTTCTGCCCCTTCTCTACAAAAGTATCCCCCTGAACTCCTGTCAGTGGAATGCCCCTAAACACATCCAATTTAGTGTCACAGAATCTAATCCGTTTTGTTCAATTGAATTCTAAA
Organism: Uropsilus gracilis; assembly: GCA_004024945.1. Taxonomy (NCBI): domain Eukaryota; kingdom Metazoa; phylum Chordata; class Mammalia; order Eulipotyphla; family Talpidae; genus Uropsilus; species Uropsilus gracilis. Next base: position 45,219 of record PVHY01004503.1, read on the forward strand.
AAATTTTAATTATGCTCCAGTTATCTTTTAATGATGGTAATTTTGGTGAGTTGGAGAGGCTGAATATGGAGTTGCCTGGGAACAAGAAACTGGGGAGGGTGGGAATGAGAGGAAGGAGCTTCGGCTTCCATACTTTTGTGGATTTTACTTTCCAGAACCCTAACAGAATCTCATGGTGAAGAGCCAAAAAAAGATTTTGTTTTATCTCTAGCTGGGAGAGGGGAGGAATCTGCATAGTGAAATACACAGAGCATTTTCTATAACAAAGGTCTATTCTTCAGGGAAAAGACTTTATTAAGGTCTTACCTCACTGGAAGAAAGTCATTACTAAGACTCTAGCCCTCTATGGTCTTACCTACTCATCCCAGGGAGAAAAAGAAGCTAAGAAGTAGTGAAGAAAGTCATGATGCAGGGACACAGGCCAACTATATGCATGAGACAATCATAAGAATGAAAGACAAATTCCTGTTTCCATAGGATACCCCCTCCCCAACACATCATTATAAAAGTAGTGAATTACCACAGAAAAATACTACAGAATATGAATTCTATCTAAGGAGGAATTCTTTGGGAAGCCCAAACACAAAAACAAGGACACCAGAGGAATTTGGTATCTATAACTACAATAAATATTAAACACAGTCCAACTTCAAGACCAATTATCATAATAGGTCTAACTATTTCAGTTCCTATTACCCAATAACTCATGCCTGGCTTTCACCCAGAATAAAAGGCAATGATATACAGAGTCTGAAGAAACAAAGTAATTGCACAGATTTTTCAACTGTCAAAAACGAAATATAAATCAACTATGACGAATATGTCAACTGTGGATCAGTATTCTATCAATAATACTAACTTAGACAGTATGCAAGAATATATTGAGTAATGTGATCAGAGAGAGAGACACTCTAAGAAAGAATCAAAAGGAAATTCTGCAAATCAAAAACGCTACGACAGAATAACAAAAAATGTGTCTGATGCTACCCCCTCACCTCAAGACTTACCACAAAGCAACATAACTAAGACAGAGTTATAGTGGACAAAGAGTAGACAAATAGATCAATGGAACAGACTAGAGATTCCAGAAACAGATCCACATCAATAAAACCAAATGATCTTTGACAGAGGAGCAAAGGCAACATAATGGAGCAAAGATATCTCCTCAACAATGTGCTGGAACAACTGGACAACAGCATGAAAATAATCTAGAATAAATCTAGAAATAGACTTTATGTTCACAAAAATAATTCACAAAAATGAACTTAAATTGAATAGCAGATTATATGTCAAATGCAAAACTACTCAGAAGATCTAGATGACCCTGGATATGGTGACTGATTTTTTTTTTTAGGTACAATAGTTAAAGGTAAAATCTAGAAGAAAAATCAATGAGTTTCTAATTCATTAAAATTAATGAATTTTGTGCTCTGTAAAAGACAATGTGAAAAGGATGAGAAAACAAGCATCCAACAGGGAGAATATATTTGCAAAAGGCATACCAGATAAAGGAATAATATCCAAAATATACAAAGAACTCTGAACCCTCAACAATAAGAAAACAAACTTGACTAAAAATGGACCAAAGACTTTAACAGAGACCTCACCAGAAAAGATACACAGATGGCAAATAAGTTCATGAAAAGATACTCTATATCAAGGAAATGCAAAATGAAACAAGATACCATTACCGTGCTTCAAGACTTACTGCAAACCCACACCTGTTAGAAGGACCCAAAACTGGAGTGCTGACAACACCAAATGCTGGTGAAGATGTGGTGTAACAAGAACTCTTGTTCATTGCTGCTAAGAATGCAAAATAGGGCAGCCACTTTGGAAAATAGATGATTTCCTACAAAACTAAATGTACTCTTATTATGTGCTCTAGGAATCATACTTCTTGGTATTTAACCAAAGGAGTTGAAAACTTATGCCCATAGAAAAACCTGCACATGGATATTTATAAAAGTTTTATTTATAACTGCCAAAACTTTTAAATAACTAAGATCTCTTTCAACAAATCAAAGGATAAACCAACTGTGGTACATTCAGACAGTGGAATAGCACAAAAAAAGAAATAAGCTATCAAGTTATAAAAAGACATGGAGGAACCTGGCATGCATATTGCTAAGGGAAAGAAACCATCTGAAAAGACAATATGCTGATTAATCACAACTACATGACTTCTGAAAAAGACAAAATTACGGAGACATCAAAACATCAGCAGTTGTTAGGAGTCATGGGGCTGGAAGATGGATGATGAGGTTAGCACAAAGAACTTCTGTGTTAAGAATGCGACAATAAACCAAATGAGCATACATGTTCACTTTTTTTAAAAGTAGCATATATATAAATTAAGGGGACTGAAATCTATGGTTTAGTCGGGCTGTAGTGTGCCTATTTGGTTAGCTTATAGATTAGATGAGGCTTCAGAATAGTAGGGTTTCTTGTAAGTCCATGAAACTTGAAACCTGAAAAAAGAAGAAGCTGTACAGAAAAAATGCTGCCCAGATGCTCTATCAACTTTCTTTCTGGAGCAGTATTTCTCTATCAGGTGCTAGCAAATGGTTCAAGTGTCTTTGTAACTTATCCTGGAACAATGCTGCTAGATGATGTTTTAAAAGGATTCCGTCAAGCCTTTATATTTTTTTTAAAAATCTGATTACAGAGTGTTTCAGAAAGATAATGTATGGGAACTTTTGATTGTTATCTTTTTATGTGTACCTAGACCTATTAGATGTTCCTAAGTTGGAATTTTAGAGACAAAAATTAAAATGCTAATTTTCATAAGAAGCTTCCATTCTTACCAGCAGGAATGGTTCTTATACAGAGTGCTTTAAGTTCTTACATATTTTCTTTATGAGTTGGCAACTGAAACCAGATTTTTTTAATACTAGTACTACCATACAAACATATTATCACTTCGACAACAGAAGATGTGAAGTACCAAAACATTCCTCAGAAACCACTGTTCTTGTGGTACATCTACTCTCACAGCTGTGCTTCACTTTGTGAAGGATTATTAAACGCCTTTCTTTTTTTTTTTTTTTTATAAATTTAATTCTTGGACTCAAAATTCACTCTTTCTTCCATTATAAGAAGTTCTGTCAACAGTTATGTACATATCTGTTTCTCCAAGTACAACATGTACTCCTTAAAATAAAAAATTGCATCCTTATTATCTTGGAAACACTGTAGTGCTTTGTTCAAAGCAATTATTCATTAAATATTTATTTGACTAATATGTAGAAAAACATTTAAGAAGTTTTAAACTGCCAATTGTAAAAAAGAAATGAAAAGAATTTTTACTCTTTTCATTTCTGAAATTCCAGTTTTACTTTTCAAGGTAAGATAGGAACGACTAAGTTTATTAGATGTGGGCACTTAATTTCTGGACTATTTTACTTTTTTTTCTTCCTAGGGTAATATTTCTCTTCAATTCAAAACTGTAGTAAAGTATTTTAGGCTGGAAGGGACAAAAATTAAATTTGTTTACAGTCTTTTATTTCCTTTAGATCAAGTAAGTTCTGGAAAGCAAACTGAAAACATCACTCTTCATCATCTTGATGTCCTTTTTAAATTTTCCTTGATAGACAAAGATCATTTGAGAGCATACACTATTTTGGTTAGTATTTCTGAATGTTTTGGGGGGTACTTTTGGGAATTTCACAGAAGGATGGAACCTCTAAGATGATTACACATATATCCAAAATAATACTTATAGTTTCAAGAATTAACAGAATTCCAGAAGTCCATAACAGATCCCAAATACATGTGTACTCCTTACACTCCTGATATCTACTGCTGTATAAAAGCCCAACAGTGATGTGTGCACACTTTGCAAAGAGACTAGAATGTTCAGAGAAGAGCCGCATACTATAGCCCAGTAACAGCAGAAAAGGCAATTAAGGAATATTCCCATAATGAAATGAGAAAACACGCAGTTTACAGTTGCACACAGTTACAAATAAATCTCACAAACATAATGCTGAATGAAAGAAGCTGGATATAAATAGTGAGTGTGTTTTTATAAAGTATAAAAGCAGAATCACTTTCATTAGCAGGAGTGACTAAAGGAATTTCCTCCTGGGCTATGGTGATGGCATGTCTTGCTTTGAGTGCTTTTAATATGTGTATGTTTGTTTTCACAAAAATGACAAGGAACACTTTTTACATATATATATATATATATACATACATATATATCTAGTATCATAAAAAAAGTTAAAACACCTGTTTTAGTGCAAGAAACTCAAAAGAGATTTACTAACCCCACATACCAAGCACAGTTGAAGTGACCTTCAGGCTTTGGAATGTGAAACTGAAGAGGAACCAAGTCACCCATCACACCAACATAGTCCAGCAGGCCCAACATTTGTAGCTCTTGATTTTCCTTCAAGACTCAAAGGTGACTCAAAGGAATAAAGAAGGTGCACAAGCATGCATGCATTAAAGCATCCAGCAAAAGTGTTATACCCCCAACCTCCCTAGGGCGTAATCCTCAGGACATGTGGCAAAGAGGGTGAGATTTTAGACATATTCCCTTAGTGATTGTGGAAAAGTTTAGGAAACTGATTGCAAATGTCAAGTATCTACTGCTTAAGACACCATAATGCCCTCAAAGGTATGTAAACACAAGAAAAATTAAAAATAAATAGCATTAAATTCGGTGTATGATTAAACGTTTTATGGCTATTTGATTTAAATCCTAGCTACACCTGGTAACACATACATTTTTTAGCAAACTACAGTAAATATGAACAAAATATTAATGTATTTTATTTGTTCATCTCTTACACTGTAAATATATTATCAATATATTCTTCTGAGATCTAACACTTAAGAAACCCAATGATTTGAGTCTGACATGACTAGTTTTCTATAGCCAAGCATCAGTTTCTGAAGGCATAAGTTGAATCTGCCAAAAGCCTCAAATTTTCGTAGTACTTCAAGGCAGCATATTAAATTAAAAATAAGTGACACACAGTTAATGTTATATTTGCAGAATCTCTACTGCTACTTTTTTTTTAAGTTAGGGAAATCAGCAGTCAGAAAATGCACCCACTTCTCTAGCAGTCATCACCCATTTGTCACATGCCAGGTTCAGCTGGTGGGTGTCAGGACAGGAATGCCCAGGTGGTCACTGGCTGGAACAAATGGATGCAAATCACATTAAGTTGAACCCAATATCCATATGGTAAGTATTCCAATTATGAGGTGGGAGCATTGCTCAGGACAGCTTTGTAGGAAGTGGCTTCTGAATTGGGTCTTTAATATCAGGGCAGAATCAGAATGGCATTGCAGTTGGAGCCCAGGTCACAGGTGTGGGAGTTGAAGGCATTCCAAATCCCCTAATCTGATTGTAGCAACAAGTTGGGGTTAGGGAAGCTAGGAGAAGAAAGTGCAAGAAGATGCTATAGATTCAGCATTGTTAAGAAGACTTAGGAAAGTTAGATTATCTATTGTAGTAAAGGCGTATATTTATTAACTACTGGTTTTCACCTTTTTCTTTCTTTCTTTCTTTCTTTTTTTGAGATTAGGTTTCACTATATTGCCTGGGGTAGTTCCGATCCTGCAGACTCAAGCAACCCCCAGCCTCCCAGGTAGCTGGGATTATAGGTGCCTGCCACCACACCTGGACGCTTCTTTGACACCAGGTCTTGTATGTTGCTTAGAGTAGTCTCAAACCCACAAACTCAAGCAATCCCTGGCCTCTTGTCTCCAAGCATTTGGATTACAGGCGTGCACCACCACACCCAACCTTCTACTTTTCACCTTTTTCATCACACAATGCATGCTCATTTGACAGCATAAAATTTTAGCTCTACAAACTATTACTAAAAGATAACTATGAATAGTAACTGGGAATGCAAATACTAATCTCAGTTGCCTAAGTCTGGGTTTTATTTCATTTTTAACTGCAGTGTAACCATGATTTAAATAAAATTTTTTATCTTCCCTTTTACATAAAACTAAATCACAATTTCCAATTATCACTACAAATTTTTGTGACCTTCATGCAAAAATCACATTAAATACATATAGTATAGTTTTGATAGATTCTCCTGTCATTGTATCTTTAAGTCCTTTTAAAAATAGTTAAAAATCTGCTATTCATTTAGGCAAAGTGTTCTCTCCATCTACCCGTATTTGGTTTATCGCCTCAGATTCTATTTCCACAAGTAGACTATCTAGATCACAAATGAAAGACACATATAGACAAATTATGAAGCTTGTAGTGAAGGCAGCTCTGGATGGGACATTTCTTTCCGGATTAGTTCTCGGAAACAATCTTTCTTTGACTTTTTCTATCTAGCTACTGTTTTCTGTATTAGGACTAATAAATATAATGTGTAACAAATTCATCAGTTAAGACAAAAATTCCAACAAGAAAACACACATTTTCCTAGCTTTTCGAAGCATGATTTGTAAGATGTCCTAAACTATTATTTTAACAGCATAGTAACCCCTAGGTGGAAACAGTAAAATAACTATCATAAAAAAAAGAGGTATACATCCTACAATATGAATTGAATCATACCTTCAATTGACTTTTTATAGTCTTTTGCATGTAGGTGTATTTGTCTGTATTGACTATAAATTTAAATAGTCTTTTTTTCTGCTTTAACCTAATAGGCAAACATTACAATAAATATCCTTTTAGAACCAGTACAGAACAAGAACGTTCAAACAAATGAGTCTGATAACCTTTAAGAACTCAGGCATCTGAGAGCATAGTATATTTGATCTAAGTTATGCAAAATTCCTGGAATAGCAAAAACCTATTAATGTTTTCCCCAAGTCTTTTAAGCCTTTACAAAGCTCAACAAAACAAAACAAAAAGATCAAAGTTCTAAAAGGGAAAGCATGTAAAATATAACAAGGGAGAAAATCCACACACTACATAAGACACCAAGTTCATTTTACATCTGACTCACAAACCCACTGCTTCAATAGTTGCTTTTTTTTTTTTAATATCACCAACTTGTGCTAGTGCAGATATGATGGCTTCAATTCGACATGCCAATGGCACGTCTATGAGACCAAAGGAATAAACAGTGGGATGTATTCAACTCTCAAAATTCGACTGTATCTATTTTCTTCTTTCCCCTTTCTAAATTTTTCTGATTTTTTTAGAGTGTGCATAAAAAGGAAAAACCCAAATTTTAAATCTTTCTTTTACTGAAGAAATAATAAGCTGAAGGAGGCTTAAGCATACTTTATAGAAACCTGGCATTTCCACCTCAGGGTTATGGTTTTTTCACTCAAAGTAATTTGAAAAGCTTTAGAAATACTTGAAACATCTGCAAGTACAATGAGGAGGAATCAAATGTTATTATGTTTTTTATTGACTAGAAACTTAAACTGTGGGCATAGTTTTTCTTTCTTTCTTTCTTTCTTCTTTCTTTTTTCTTTTTGGAAGAGGAGGATTACAGCTCAGCCTCAGGACAGATTTTCACAAGATCTCTTCCATAAACGGGAAATGTTTGACTGCATGTAAAAAACCTACAACAGCCTCTTGATTAAAGCTTTTAGCCAGACTGAGGTTAATCATTATAAGATTTGGTGATTAACTGGCTGTTTTCAGAGAAAGCACCAAATATCTCGTTTCCATGTGTTCAATTACAGGAGGCTCAGATTCTGGAAGAGTTGGGTCTGCAGTTATGAAACAGAAACAGCCTATGTGTGGGAAGGTAATCACAACTTGAAGTAGAGATGACACAGGCCTGCCCAGGGCACCTACCCAAGATACTAACAGAACACTCTGGTTACTGCCCTCCTGTCTCCAACTACAACTGATTTTGGAACTACATTTAATCTGGATAGCTTAAAATTAAAGAAATGCTGGGCTGTATTTAAAAGCAAATGTCTTTTCCAAATAAAGTGAACTCTCAATAAGCTAATGTCTAACCACTTAAACCTAAAAGAATTTTTGAGAACTCAAGTTTCATTCTCTCACACAATGAGGTTCCCTCCAGAATGCCGACAAGGGTATAGTACCAGGAACTGGAAGGAAGGTAGGGAAGGAGGGAATGGGACAATCTCAGATGTTCACATAATTTGGCTAGATATGAGGGAAGCATTTTCCATGTGACTTAATCTTTATCTTGATCACATTTCAAAACTTTGCAAGTACAATGCCTGAAATCACTTTAAATAATTGTTCTTCTATTAGGTGGTGATATCATTACTTTCCTTACTTAAATATGCAGACACTGAGTTATTTCTCTGTAATAATCATTAGAAGTTTTAATCTTAGTGATCTTAACATATTTTTAAGATAAGGAATCTTTAAGAAGACACAGAAGAAAGAAAATTTTGAGACTATATAATTCATATAAAAGCTGTTCTCAGGATAGAAAGGCAAACACAAACTGGGATAAAGGGCAAAGTAATGAAAGTAGTTTTCTTCTCTGATTTTGGGGAGTGGGGAAAGGAATTTGTTCCATTCTTTTCTAATCTCATCTGCTTAGAGTGCTTCAGGATAGGATTCCAGAAAAGAAGAGAAAGAAGATAGGTTTGAGGACTTACCCTACAACAGAATGCTCTAGGATCAAGAAAAGAGTAAGAACATTCTATATGCTAAGTGCTTCATGTGAATGCTCTTACTGGATACTCACAACTCTTTGATGAAGGTACTCTTGTGATTCCCACTTCACAGCTGGCAATGATGAGGCTTAGAAATTATGCCCCTCTTTTTCCTCACCTTCTGATTCTTCACAATTCATCAAAATGTGCCAGACCCTTTATTAAATATTTCCAGGACTTTAAGGTCCTATGCAGTAGCCACCTGTGAGATATGATCACAGAGACCATGGAATTGCCTACTCTGAGCTGGATGTATGAAACACATGAAATATGAAGACTAAGTACTAAAAAAAATGTAATGTAGAATACATTTGTAACACTGTTTTATATTGGTTCCACATAGAAAAAGGAATGTTTTATATACATTGAGCTAAATAAGACATATCATTACAGTAAATTTCGTTACTTTTTAAAATGTAGCCACTACAAAAATTTTAATTGTGTATTATTCATGTTATATTTCTATTGGATAGTGGTACCATAGTGTACCCTCTACCTCCTCCTTTGATAACACACAATCACACAGTTGTAATTATCGATTTATTATCTATTTTCTTACCAGACAATAAGATCTGACAGGGAAGGACTTGTCTAATTTATTTCCCTCACTCCACCCCATAACTTAGAGGTGAGGGCAGCAGCCAGAGCAGCATGCTTAAACTCCACTGCTGAGATAATAAAGACAATAAAAAGATAATAAAGACAAGTAAAGTGTGGACATCAGTTGGAAAAAATAGTGAAGTACTATCTCCTTTACCATAAAACATGAGTGTACCACTTAAGTTTTATGTTAGAAAGGAGATGGTGGTTCTTGAGTTTGGATTAAGAATTTACAAATATATTATCAGAGATATAAGTGAGGCAAAACTATTTTACCTAAATCAAGAATGCATGATATTTGTTGCATGTATACTCTGTGCACAGTACTAAGCTTTATATACATGTTCTTATTTAATCCTTACTACACAGTTAGGAGGTAGGTACTGTTGTTACCAATCCATTTTTATGGTAATAGACCTAAGTCTTAGACGAATAAGTAGTTTTCTCAAATTCACATTAGTTAAAATGGTAGCCCCACTTCTGAACTCAGCAATCTGGTCAAATTTTCCAGCCTCCTGTTGATTTATTCCTATAGTTAACATTGCCATAACGCAGCTTTCACAAAAGAATAACGAGAAGCCTCTGGCCACAAACAAGACTCCACCCTATTCCCTAATCAGTTATTTTTCATAAGCCTTAATAATAATAATTACAACAAAAAGGCATTTTATCAAGAGCTTACTTTTTTCAAATATTGCAATAAAACTTTCCATGAATTGTTTTAATTTACTTTTTATAATAATTTCAAGAAGTAACTATTTTCATCTCTGTTGCAAAGCTAATAAAATGACTTCATATGACTATTACAATGCAGAGGGAAAATATCTCTTACAAAAGCACCAAGAAAAAAGAAAATATTTAAGTATAAACCCATATCTAAATGATGTGTATACAAAAACTACAAAACGCTGGTGAAAGAAATCAAAGAACATCTACAAATGAAACATTCCATGTCCATGGGCTGGAAGACTCAATACATTAAGGTGTCAGTTTTTCTCAACTTAATCTGTAGTTCCAGTGTATTCCAATCAAAGTTCCAGCAAGCTATTTTGTAGATATCAGTAAACATATTACATAATTTATAGAAAGGAAAAGGACTTAGTATAGCCAACACAACACAGAAGAAGAGCAAAACTGAAGAACTCATACTATCCAATTTCAAGACTAAAACACAGTAATTAAGACAACTTATTATTGGTAAGTGAACAGACACATAGATTCCATGAAATTGAAAAGAATGACTCACATAGCTATAGCCAACTGATATTTTACAGAGAAACTCAGGCAATTCATTGGAGCAAAGAAAAGCCTTAACAAATGGAATTAAAAAAACTAATGCTGGTATATGAATTGAACAAAAGCATAAATACACCTTTCACAAACACCCCAAACAATAGCAAATCCATCAAAATGAATCATAGACTTAAATGTGAAAAGCAAAAATATAAAAGTTCCAGGTGGAGAAACAGAAAAAAAATCTAAATAACTTGTAGTTTGGGAACAGGTTCTTAGATACAATACCTAAAGTAGGATACATGAAAGTAAATATTAATGTTCAACTTAATTACAAATAAAAACTGCTCAGCAAAGGACACCTTTAAGAAGATGAAAATACAAGCCCCATACTAGGAGAAAATACTCCCAAAGTACATGTCTTATAAAGGACCTGTATCCAAAATATACAGAAATGTCTTAAAACAGTAAGATAATGTAATTTAAAAATAGGAAATAGATCTTAACAGAAGCCTTAACAAGACAAACAGATGGCAATAGCATATGAAAAGATATTCAACAATGCTTGTAGTAGGAAAATGAAAATCTAAACAGGAAGGAGATATCATTACATATCAATGGTATAGCTAAAACTCATAAAATGGACAATGCGACTTGCTTGTGAAGATGTAGAGCAAAGGAAGTATCATTCATTGCTGGCAGGGATGGATGCAAAAAGGTATACCTACAGTTTGGCAATTTTTATATTACATATAATCTTAGCGTAAATTTTTATACTACATATAATCTTAGTGTACAATTCAGAATTGAACTCCTACTAACTCTGTACCCAACTAATTTGAGAGCTTATTAAATGCAACATATAGTTTAAAAATTATGAGATTAGGGATCACTGGATAGAATGAAGACAATAACAAAAGAATGTGACACTATAAATGTAATAACTCACCAAAGGGAAGGGGTAGGCAGAAGGTGCTGACTTAACATGGAAATAAGTGAAGTCTCTATGACTAACAGCAAAAAGCAATGCCTATAAGAAGTTTATTATAAGTGAAAAAGTTTGTTTTGGATAATGTGTACCAGCAATCAACCAAAAACTATTATACATGTATACACTGGAAGTAGGTAAATGAATGCAGGGCAGGTGGTGTGAGTTAATTTCTTTCTATTGGAGTGCTCCCACTCCTTACAGACAAGCAAGGAGAGAAGGCTTGAATGACCTATGTGGTGATAGATTAGAGACAGAAAAATCAGTATGAACACATACTTAGCTAAATATAGATCTAGATAGATATATGTACAAATACTTACAACTATACGTATACACAGAAATTAGCATACTCATCTTTTTCTTTGCACTCTGAGCTGAATGAGTTAGAAGCAATATACCCCAGTAGCAGCAAGCACACCTTATCACTTAAGCATTGGTTTTGAACACTCTTCTTCAATAAAAGGCAAAGATCCTTGACAAAATGGCTATTGCTAAGACTGGGGCAGGGAATATAAAGCATCTAGGTATGTCAGAAGATAAAGATGTGCCAAAAATCACAAAACAAGACACAATGGAAATATGGAAGTTCAATGAGAGAGCTGCAAATGACAAAATCTGAAGCAATTTGAGCAACAACATAAATATAGTAATATTTGATGATAGCCTAAAATATAAAATAAATACCCAAGAATCTTTACTATATAAATAAATGATTGATTAAACAAACAAACAAATAAATGTAGGAGAGAAAAAAATCTTTGAAAAATTCTAAATTATGTATGTACTTACGATCTCGAATAATTCCCTACTAAAGTGTACACTGTGAATGCTCTTTTGTATAGATAAAAGAGCGGAGCAAAGTGATATGACAGAAAAGAAACCTGGCAAAAAATATCTTGAGGTAAACAAAGTTGATGTCAACAGCATATTGACATATATACTCGCTATGAAAATGACAAAAATGATTGTTTACTTCTGTTATCTTCCCTTAAGACAATAACCTGAGTCTAATCTCTAAAAAATACAACAGATCCCAAGTAAGAGACATTTCCATATGTCCCTCAAATATGTCAGTCACCAACATAGAAAGCCAAAAGACACCTGAGGAGACATGGGAGCACTAAATATAAAGCAGTATCCTGTAACAGATCCTGGCAGAGAAAAAGGACATTTAACAAAAACAAAGGGACGTATAAATACACAGTGTACTTTAGTTAATGGTAACATATCAATATTGATTCATGAAAAAGTATGGAAAGATAAAACTATTAATGCACAATTCTTTTTCCAGTCTAAATATCTTTTAGGAGTGAAGGTAAAATAAAGAAATTCTCAGATGAAGGAAAATTTAGGAGGATTTCTAGTCAGCAGCCATCCAACAAGAACTTCTAAAGGAAGTTCTTCAGTTAGAAGGGAAATGATACCAGTAGGAAACTTAGACCATCAGAAACGAAGAAAAAACAATAGCAATGCTACCAAAAATACTTGCAGGAATGGGAAGGAGAAGGCTGAAAAATAACTGGCAAAATATAGATGCTGTTTGAAAAAAAATACTGTAGAGGAAACATCCTCCAATATGGTTAAGGCAATGTTAGGTAACAGAAAGTCCTTTAAAAACCAAATTGAAAAAGAAGGGTATGAAATAATATATATAGTAAGAACTAAATTTTCTTCTACTACATGTACTTATTTCCATATGTTAAATATATAAACACATAGAATTCTGGAATTTATGGGAGATTTTTAAAAATACTTTGATGTTTCCAAATATTCAAGATAAGCACTATTATATTTATGATGAGAAAATATTAACCATTACTTTAAAAATTAACAGTCTTTCTAGACTTCATTTTGGACTCTTGGCATAAACATTTCCTTTTAGGCACACAATATAAGCGTCAATGACTCATCTGAATGTAAATTTGGCTCACAGACTTTAAAGACTTAAAATCAAATAGATAAAAAAGAAGAATTCCTGTAATATCCCAGGACAAATAGGATTGCTTATATCATCAGTAGATGTGGGTTCAGAACCCACATCTAAGTATCTCAAAAGACTTAACAAGATCAAATCTTGTTAATTTTCACATCATACATGTTAAGAAGACAGTGAAAAAGAAATTATGATTTTGATTGAATGGAATGCATGGAATTTCTAAAGCACAATGCTTATTGCAATCAAAGCTATTGCAAAATATGTCAACAATATTCTCCTAAGTGCTTCTTTCCTATTTCTTCATAAACAAGAGATGAAGACTAGCCCCAAATGAGATATTGATTGCATTATGATGTTATCTGAGTAAACTGGAAAAGGGGGACTTTTTACTGACTTTTTTCACAGTCAGCTGAATAAGCATCCCAGGAGAGGAGCAGACAACAGCTACTATTTCCAGTTCCCTTTTCTTGAGATACAGCCTTCTCTTCTTCATAGCTAAACCCACAGTGGTATCTCACCACACTCATGACAGGGGCCTAAGATCCAGGTAGATCAGTTAATGTCCTTCCCAGGGTTTTCTAAATATAGCTGCTGGGGAACAACCAGGAACCTGTATTCTCAGGCTGGGAGAGAAGTAGAAGTACAGCTATCAGCTTCTGTGAGCCAAAGGTCAGCCCATAAGAGCCTCCAGCTCTTCCAGGAACCTGGGGATGTGAATTCCACTTCCTCTCATTTGATTTTAAGGTGTCCTGATATGGGTGTCTGCTACCTGTAACTTAGAGTCTGGAGTTATAACAGTAACTTGACTGCATTCTTGAAGGGAGCACAAAGTAGTATAACTAATGCCACATTTTCATCTCAGAAATCCTTTAGGTTCAAGTGATGGTAGCTTTTAAAATGTATGTGATATTTCTCTCTGTTTACCTATCTCTCTCCTCCATCAGACTATTTGCCTAATAGTAGAACTGGTTCTACTGGACTTTATAACTCCAGAGCCAAAGTATGTAGCTGCATGACACACAGTAGGCTCTCAATAAATACTAGTTGATTTTTAGAAGGTAAAATAAAATGCATTCATGTTTCCTTTTATTACAGAATTACTTTACTCCTTCAAACTTATTAATAGGAAGTTTATGGCTAGACTGGAAAAGTTAATTTATTTAAGAAAAAAAAAAGGTTATTAACCCATTTAGTAATATAAGGAACTATAAAGAGAATGATTAAGCTAATTAAGAAGACAAATTGTTTCAAGAGGCCGTAGCCATTTAAAATCACCAATTCATATAGAAATAATTTGTGAGTTATATTACAAATAATATCCCTCTACCTATTCATTAAGTTAGGCCCCTGAGGATATCTATTAAACAACATTTTGTTAGCTTGACTCATTTGCTGTTTGTACTTGAAATATTCCATGATTCAAACTGTTATTTATTTGAAAGGTAAAACCTGTAGTTATACACAGTAGTTTATGTACAAACCTAAATTCTCTTAAAATCTAAAAAATATAACAGGAGGCAGACAAATTTAATAAAATTTCTGCTTCATTATTTTTATTTTTTAAAGCACATTCTAATTTTATTCATGCCCCAGGCACATGCTACTCAGTATAAACAGCCAATATAAATGTCATTATCACTCTCCAATTTAATGTTTATTATCATTAACTATTGGCTGAACAGAGGTTCAATATGAAAGGCTAATCACATCTTATTCTAGACTGTCTAGCACAATAACCTTCAAACTACTTCTCCGAATTTACTTTAACCTCAAGCAGCCTCCCCTTAGTCATTGACAACAGTATCATAGCATGTGCAGATAAAATCCTAAAGTTATCCTTGTCTTCTCTCTTTGTCCTTCTCACTTCCCAGTTAATCCATAAGAAAATCATACTTCCAAAGTCCACTCAGAAGGTGACATTCCCCACTACTTCATTGTGACTACACCATGACCTCTCTCTTCATCAGGTACCACCTAGAAGTCAGCTAACTAGAAATCAAAGAATTTAAAGGAACTGCTATTTAAATTTCCATTCCCACCTGTTTACTTAGGTGAATAGGTTTTTTGAGTACTTACATATACAAAAACCAACAAGGGGAACAGAATGGATGTTAAACTTTTGCTGCCTATAGAAAATGAATTCATAATTTAATAGTACCGATCCAATAATAATTAAAACTTTTTATACTTTTGGTCACAAGAAACTTAAAAACACTAAAGCCTACATTTATATGCTCATTTTTAACATGTGAAAGTAAGTGAAGATCATCAATAAGAGATTTTCAATTATGAAAATGCACTGTAACAGACAGCCAACAATATTAATCCTGAACAGCTCACAATTGAACAATTATGCGAAGGAAAAGAGCTCCTATTTTATTTAGATAGTGCCATATTTGGATTTTTGTTATTATAGCTGAATAATCTGTAAGTGATTTATACTTGATACAATTAAAAAGTCATTTGGCCTGGAAAAATACATTACAGTGGGGAGACACAATGATGATATGATCTAAGAGAAAAGAAAATAACATAATATTGCAACATGTTAAAGATTTTGTATATTTTCAGAATGTTAAGAAAATTTTCCCCACAATACCTAATTCTGGGATAATAGCAAAAAAACTTGCTAGTTCATAGAATCACTTCTTGAGAAAATATGTTTAACTTACAAGATTGGAACTCAATATTTCTCTATGAACTTTCAAACTAGGTATTCTATTTAAGAAAGCTGAATGTCAATAACATATTTGATTGGAAGGCATATGACTGGATGAATAAATGAATGAGTTAGATATTTTGGCTAATTTGGAGGTGTTCAAGTATCAGCTATCTTGCATACACAAAAATAACATTTACTACTCATTCAAACAATTTTTGTCATGTAACTAAAATTTCAGCATAGATTAAACAGGCAGAAACAGTGGAATAACCACAAGAGGGAGCCCAAGTGTTTTTCTGAATACACTAGACTTTAACAGAAAAAGGAAGAAAACATAAAATATAAAGAAGAGGAATTAAAGAAAAGTCATTACCTGTTCCAGTCATTTAAAGAACATTTTGTCAAATGGCAAAACCATTTTGCAGTTACACTACAATTTCTCCCCACAGGCAGTTGTACACTGTAAGGCTTTGACACATATTAGAATTGGTAGACATACTAAAAAAAACAAAAACAAAAAACCCAAAACTCACATACCCTAAAACTAGAAGGTCCAGAGTGAACTGCCACAATAACGTCCATGATTTTCTGCAGGGTCCCCCAAAAAGCCAGCACCTTCTCGGCTTATCTTCATGTTCCTGCTCTTACCCTCTATGCTAGTCCATCTTTGTAGTCAACTTTGGGTGTGGTTTCCTCACTTTGTTTGGAATTGTGCTATCAAATTACAGCACAGAGTGAGCACACTTGGTGTGACTTGGGAATTTTTTATTCTCTTGGCTGAGTCAAATTAAAGGGACATTAAGATGAATGACTTTCCATTTGACATCTGGAAATCTTCCCATAAACCAGAAATGGACCAAGACCTAGCACAGACTGTAAGAAAATCTCTACAACTTCCCAGTCCCAACTCCAGAACCCACTTGCCTACCTCAGTGATCCTCCCAGACTGGAAAAATATCCTGAGACTGAGGCTACAGATAAGAATGTGATCACATTTAGAATTAAGCTCCAGGGAAGCTTAATATAATGTTTTATATTTGAGAGTTGTATCAAGTGCTAGAATTTTCCCTGTGCTTCATTTATCTTATTTGATCTCCCAATAATCCATTTATCATGGTAGGTCAGCGATCATCATTCTATCAGTGAAGAATCTAAAGCTCAAGAAGGTAAGCAACTCATTCAGTGTCATTGCCTATTAAATGTCAAGGACAGAAACTGACTTACTCTGGGGACTCAGAATGAGTATTGAACTCAATTGCACTAATGTCTTCCGAGCTAGAAAGATTATCATCTTCCTTTTCCCTCAACTTACAAGTTGAGTAAAAAGCAAGACAGGGCACTTAGCATGCGTTAACACTTGCTATACCCAGTATTTCACAGTATGTTACTGCTAAGTTTTGGAAATGGCAATTTTATCATGTATGCAAGTAAACTAGCACAGACAAATTAAATCCACAAAGTTGGGTCATCGACTAAATGCTGCTAGATTAACATGCTTCTTAGTAACTTGAGTATGGAATCAAGAGCATTCTTAAATATGACAATAACAGCCAATTGAGTGGGGGAACCTGGCATTTAGGACAACTGGAATGAAATTTAGAATGTCTTTCATTTTGAACAAAATGAAAATGGGCTGAAGTTCCACAGAAAGAACTATAGAAGTACTTTTTCAAGAGGGGGGAGAAAGGCGAATCACAGGAAGGAGGGAGCATTGACTGGTCAATTATAGCAGAAAAGGAGGTGGAGGTCAGAGTGAACAACAGGCTTCAAAGGCAGGAAGCTAGACCTGTCACTTTTAAGAAGATATGACATTGGGAAGTACAAGTAGAGGAAAAGCAAGCTAATTTCTCATCTACATTCAAAACAGATCAAGTTCTAGAAGAAAAAAACAACAATATTGTGTTTAGTTGGGACCCTGAAATGCCTGAAGTTTGGAAGATAAGATTTTGCTATGTTTGACAGGAATTCCAAGAGTACAGTATCTAAAATCGCTTAAAATTTCTGATTTTAGCTCTGATAAAATTAGCCTAAAAAGAGAAGGCTCTGGTATTCTGCTCCTCTTCATCAGAATCTCTCCTTCCCCCTCCATCTGGATACCATTCAGTTTCCATCAAGAAACATGCAGACACTTCCTTCTCTAGCAGATCTGCTGTGAGCCCCTCCTCTTCTTCCTCAAGAGAGCTGCCTAGGCACAGCACTTGCCTTATCCCCCAGACCCCAGGCCTCCCCTGAGAGTACAGAGCAGGTGCTGGCACTGGCTAAGACCTGGAAGTACCTCATTTTATCACTATTCCAGGAAGTGCTTGGGAAAGACCATTACTGTTTCACTTTGTAGATGAGGAAAACAGATGAGTAAAGGAGTTAAGTAACTTGTCCACTTCACCTGTCTAGGAAGTGCCAGAGTGGGCACTTAAACTCAAGCCTCAAGAGCAGTGGAGCCCACACCCTCTTTCCCTGCTCTCCGGCCCACAAGTAAGCCCATGACTCTCAATGGTGTTTCACTTATTCTCACGTTTCCCACCTCTGGCTGCATTACTGACTTTAACTACCTGAAGGAAGAGGCTGTGTTTCTCTTATGTTTGTCACCTCCCACAGGGCCTTGATCCATCAATACATGTTCATTAAACGAAAGGGTTTCAAGCAAAGAGATGGCATGTTTTAGGAGTATTTCTGAGTCTGTCTTGGAACCAAAGGAAAACAGAAAAAGGGAAGGAAAATTAAGTTAAGGTAAAGAGAATATAAACACTGGCAGTAAGAATACCCAGCAGTGGTAGATCACACTATGAAAGATGGTCTTGACAATGGTTTTTGTGGAAATTTTAGGGAATGAAAATAATTTATACATCTCCCTGTGTTTATATGTGTGTGCATCTACTGAATTACTCATCTGTCTTCAATATGATTTTACCTATAGACAAAGAGAAAGACTATATAATATTTTAATATCTGTGAACTCAGGGGAGCTTGCTGGACAGAGAATTCCTATCAGAAAAGAATCCAAATGCTAATCAACATGTAATCACTAGGTTATCCAATCTGAGAACACTGTAATTTTTCTTCTCAACATAAGACATATTTTGTAAATTACTTGGTTTTAATTTCTGAAAACAAGAACAATGAAAATTCAAATGTATCAAACCATAAATGGCACTATAGATTTTATTCATAGTGATTAGAAACGACACGCTAAGTCACCCAGAGTTATTGGGGATGGACATAATTGCACAGCACGGTATAAAATATTTATTTCTGATGGTAGCATTATACCCTCCCACAAGTTTGGAATCAGCAGCACAGAACCTAGCCATCAAAGTGGTATTACAACCTCGGCCCTGCTGACAATGGAGCCAGTTCTCAACATCAGAGCCAACTTGGAGCAGCCTCGCCTTAAAGTGAAAGCAGGGAAAAGGAGGTGATAAGAGAGAACAAAAATCCTGTTTTCTGTCTTCTCATGGTTTTTAACCATTAGATACTCACTGCATTACTGGGCTAGCTTACCTCACAGTCCAATCTGACTACAGGAAAGACAGAGAGGACATGTTCACAGCCAAGTCAGGAGTATAGCCGAGAAGCAACACTAAGAAACCATCCACATGGCAGCCAACTTACAAAGTTCTATCCTACAAAAGCAGCTTTAAAAATGTAGAGACCAAAATGAGAATATTGAAACCATCACTAAGTAACACTATACACAGAACTCTATACATAGAACTCATAACACTATACAAAGAACTCTAAAATATGTCTATAAACTACCACCAAGACACATCCCAATACATTTCCTCTCACTAAGCAAACTCACAGCCAGCCGGTCCTGGGAACACGCTGAGAATATTCAGGGACAACGAAGGTCTAACTGACAATGAAGGTATCAGGCTTTTTGCATGTTACTGCATTGACTACTTAGAAGAAGGACAACTACACATCATCTTAAAGTTTCAGGCAACACATCACTGAAGAAGTCAGAAAGGAAGACAGTACTATCAGCTTTTATAACAGAGTCCAGGAATAGATGGAACAAAAAGCAGGAAAAGAAAATTTAGCGAGGGCATTCCAACCCCATAAAATGCATAACTCACAAACACAAAAACAAACATTTCTTCAGAGACCCAAGAGCTGAAGTTGTCCTTGGCACTGTCGACATGAAGTCTCTGGTGTTTTCCAGAAGGTGGGGCAAAGTAGGTCTTGGCTTACTGAACCACACACTCTAATAGGCTGGTTACAGAAATGAGTATTTACACACTACACAGCGCACAGGATGGGGCCAGCCACACTGCCAAATCTAATCTTCACTTGGGTGATAAGCAATTTGTCCTTCAAAATTGAAACAAGCAAGCTCAGGATTTTCTGTCTTCGACATTTATTCAGTTTGCCCCCCTATGGACAGTGGTACACCCCAGTCTTTATGCATTGTTTTAAAGTGGCAGCAGTGGTAGTTAAGGCCTTTTCACTCCAAAGCAGGGACAATGGCAGTTGGGGCAACCCTACCACTGGTCACATGTCCCCATAAGCTGTAGACTTGTACCAGTCATATTTTAAAATAGGGTTCTAAAAACTGTGTTTCCTAGTATTGGTTTGAATTCAGTACATGATCTGAAGTTAGAATTAAACGTTTTTTTTATGGGATTGTCCAAGTTTTTATTATTTTAGGTTTATATGAGAATACATGATTTCCTTTTTCTTTATCTAGTCCAGCATCATAGCCAGTCATCATAGCCAGTTAAAAGATGTCATCATTTAACAAGCTGAATTTACTCTAATTTGTGTCTCTGACCTTGAAAAATTATCAACAATTAACATAAATATTATTGTGCTTTCAAAATTTCCTGGTCCTTTTGGAGACAAGGTATTTGTAAATCAGAAAATGGATTATTTTGTAATATCTTCATGAATATTTTAATCCTAACAGTTATTTGTTTATTATTATTCTGCTGCCCTTTCTTTATTAAAAACAAAATAACACTCCAGCCAAGCTAATACCAATTGTCACTATTATGAGGTGAATTTGACTGGAAATAGTGAAAACTACAATTTTTTGATGTCACTTTGAGTTATTATTTCTTTACTATTTGCCATTTAAAACCTTGCCTTTAAAATAACTTCCAAAGATTATTCTTCATATAAATGTTACATGGTTTTTAAAAGTTGAGAAACTCCTATTTTAAGTAATCTTAAAATGAGCTCTATCGCATGATTTTATAAGATTCTCCAAGCTTGCTTATTACTAATTACTAGTATCAACTGTAGCGTTTGGATGACCTTTGAGTTCTAAACTTGATTGTGTTATCTTTTGGGAATGCACTCTTATTTCAGGTTTAGCAAAAAACCTCCTAGTCACACTATCAATTCTGCCTTAAAAATGAGGGTCTCAAATGATTCTTTTAGAGACAAGGTATTTGAAAATCAGAAAAGGGATTACGTTGTAATACCTTCATGAGTAGTTTCTGGTTCTTTCTACATTGAGCTAAAAGAGTATAAACGTCTCAAACTAGAAAATTGCATAGTTTTTTGCTTCTCAAAAAAGATGACACTCAATGAACAACAAAATCAGCACCAGGAAGTAGCCAAAAGCTATAGCCAAGCTCATTCTTTCAAGAGCAGTTATAACATTCTACCATAAATGTGGAGAGTCAGGTAAAGCTTCAATACAGAAAAAGGAAAACATACAACATAAATAGATCAAAGAAAATATTTCTTTATAAAACTAACAGCCCCAAACAATCACAAGTCCACCAAAATAGTTAACTTGCTTTGCCAGCTCAACAGTTGTTTTCCTAACATTTTTATCATTTGTTTTATAGATTCCAGTAACCCAGGTCAACGAAAGTTACATGATGTTCTTATCAAATACAGTGAAGAGTAGACAAAATAATTCAACAACTTAATTGCCAGCCCATCTGTTTCTATGAAAGTATAATTTATGAAAAGAAAATTCTCTCTCTGCAAAGGCTGGATCTGAAGATAAAATATAGTTGGCAACATAGTTAAAAACTGATGTCTGCATATTTGATTAAAAGTTAAACATGGTGATTAACAAAATCAAGAGTGGGAGCTGGAAAAGAGAATATATTCTTTCCACAAAGAATCTGTTTGGACACTGAAACAATAGTGTAAATGCTTTTATTTCAGTCCACAGGCATATTATTGCTATTTAGAAATATAAAGGGAATATAATATTGCCCAGCATGTAGTTAAAGAAGGTGAAGAATAAAAGAATTCATCATAACACAACTTGCCTCTTATAAAGGAAAAATTTCAATGAGCACTATTTTAAGGCTATTAGTCCTCTTTTTTATCTTCCTAAAGTTTCAGCTCTACTCTTGATTGCCTTTCATCTCATTTGCTCTCCTTTGACTGATGGTATTAGAGAGCTTTTCTAATAACACAAGAGGACATTGCATCCATTCTGTTTGATGACAGAGAAAAAGTATGTTTTTCCATTTGCTGGAATATGAGACATAAAACGAATCAAACAAATACGAGTGAGTATACACCATGACTAATATTAGGGAGACATGGCTAATTCCCTAAATTTTTCAAGACTACATACTGCTGACTGCCAGTTGTATCTAACTTTCTGCAAACTTCAAATTCCTATTTTGTCACAAAGTGAGCTATATGATGACAGCTGTCAGGCTCTCCACTCAGAACCTCGTGCCTCTGCAGGGAGGTCCCAGCAAAAGGTCACCTAGTGCCCAAGAGAGACAGTTTCCTTTTGAAGCTTGACCTCCCAGAGCTTAGGCATTCTGTGTGTGCTCTCCACATCATGGATAGTTCCTTGATGAGGAAGCACCAGGTCCTTTTATCATCTTCTTTTGGCTAATGATCTGTGTACTATTTTCAAAGTGTACTTTGGAACATCCGTGTCCAACATGGTGGTGGAATCAACTTGCTAGACTCCAAAGGCTCTTTAGGAGCCTTTAGGCTCTTCATGAATCTTTAGACTCTCTAGAGATTCACTCCACCCATAAAGATTTTTTTTTTTACACCAAAAAATCAAGGGAAGTTTCACTGAAGAAAGGTATCTAAGGAGTCATAAAAGGTAGAAGGACAGTTACTTTGTAAAGGACATTTGGGGAGGGGGAAACAAAGAAAGTGATAAGTTTGAGGGGAAAAAATGATCAACAACAGTAACATTTAGTGAGTTCTGCTGTTCTAGTCTCTATTATTATAGCACTCAATAGTCTCAATGGGTGGGCTGAAAAGGGTGTCATGACTGACATTTCCATTTTAAAGACAAGGCAAGTGGCTCCACCAAGCTCCAAGGCTGAACAAGCCAAAAATGACTATATCTTGAGTCCAGATTTGTAGCAGCACAGCAGTGGGCCTTCAAAACCAATATTATGACAACAGAAAGACTAGGGAAAACTAGAGTCAGATTAGGAAAAGAGATACAGGTATACTGTGAATATAACTCAGACCACAGTTCTACCCAGAGACACAGGGCCAAGACGGTGACAATTGTGACACTGTCACAACTCTGTCACTTAGGTACAACAGTGGAGGTACACAATGACCAGGTGGTTCATGTGAGAGCCATCAGACACCAGTGCTGATTCTCATTCTATGCTCCTGTCATTAACACATCCATGTTGCCTGCATTGAGATTTCAGTAAGTGCAATTAACATTCATGTTATTGTTATTACCTGCATGCAAAGATGATGCTACTCTACCACTATTATCTTTGGAATGTATACTTGGCACTGTTTCTTGATGAAAGCTCTGTCCTGAACTTTCTACTCTCTTACCTAGTTTCTCATACAATTATAGCATTAAATACTTTTTAACTTAGAAAAAGAAATGTTACATGTTGCTTTTAGTACACATGGATACATAAGGCAAATTCGTCAACAGTTCTGAATTACATGTTTTCATTCCTACCAAAGAAAAACAAATCCTTTTTATATGATGAAAACTAATGATTTGTTCTGCTGCTATGTATGCATCATAGGATAAAGAAAACACTTAGCATTTATACTGCTTGCTTCTAGAACAACCTTTTTTCAGACTGGTTAACGTCAAGGACCATGTCAGAGCAATCAACCTTCTCCCCTTTGTATTTCAATGTGACTCACCAAAGATGCCAGAATAAGATTTAAAAAAATTATTAGCTTGTTAAATGATGGTAAAGAACTTTCTTTGCTGGTAGGGTCACCATGATTATTTTTTACCTTATGACAGTTTTTAGAAGGTAGGCAGGAAGAGTAGCTACTCACATTCTCCTTATCAGGAATCCCTAAAAGAGGAAAAAAGAGAGAAAGACAGTGAATTATAAGATACATGGAACTGAAATCCTTCGCTAAATCAAGCCAAAGAAAATTCTGATGTTTCCAATTTGTGTTTCCATGAAGACTTACATAACGCTGCTTAGAAAAATAACAGCACCTACTAAAATCTCTAACATAAATAAATCAGAGGATCAGGACTAGGACTGTGCTAGACAACAAACCTCATGCTTATTTTGCTTTTCAACCATACTTTTACTTTTCTAGAGGTAAAAAGCCATACCATGTGATTAATTTATACCATGTGAACAGCTAATATCTCTATCTTAGGAAACAGAACATTCAGAATTTTGGACAATCATGTAAAAACTGAAGCACACAAGCTTTATTTTCACATTGCAAAGTACCTCATGCTGCTCAGGGACTTGAACCCAGTGGCAAACTGCACATAAAATCACCAGAATACAGCAACCATTTTGAACAAGTCAATTCTTAAAGTCTGAGTACCATAGTGGCTGTTTTCAAGGGGGAGTTCAGTTTTCTTAGTTAAGAATGGCACACATCAAAAAAACAGGCAACAAGTGCTGGTGTGGATACGGGGAGAAAGGAACACTCTTACACTGCTGGTGGGAATGTAAACTGGTCCAGTCACTATGGAAAGCAGTGTGGAAGATTCTCAAACTAATGAAAATGGAACTACCATTTGACCTAGCAATTGCTCTTCTTGGAATCTACCCAAAGGAGACCTCAGTGTGGGTACAATGTGGGTACACCTGGGCTTGGATGTTTATTGCAGCACTATTTATAATTGCAAGGACATGGAAACAAACCAAATGTCCCCAAACAGATGAATGGATGAAAAAGATGTGGTATATATACACAATGGAATATTACTCATCAATTAAGAATGACAAATTCGATGAATTTATAATATGGATATACCTAGAAGAAATCATATTAGCAGAAACAAGTCAGAAAAAGACAGAAACCAAATGGTTTCACTAATATATGGACAACCAAATGAGAGTACACAATAGGGAGGGGGGGACCAGCTGGAGTGACCAGGGAGGGGAGATGGTGGGTGACCCCTGGAGATTACAATGATGTGAAATATATATATATATATATTATTTATATAAATAAAAAAAGAAGTTAATCATTATCCACTCACTTAGTTGCTCATTCATTTACATACTTCCCGAGCATATTCTACAGGCAGGTCAGAGTCTTTTACATTTTCACTACTACTCTGACTGGCAAGGTAATGACACACTAAATGCTCACAGACCCAGAAGCGTTTCATGGCCTCAATATGGTGAGTTTGACAGTCATATACTAAGGAGAAAGGAGAGCATAGATAGTTTTTATGTGTGGTTTGCATCTAAGTTCAAACCACTAGGCAGTGACAAGTGTTTTGCAATGGAAAAGTATGTCAAAATTCTGAGTAACTAGATATTCTATGTTAAATATGGGGCTACAGGATTTACAATATTGTCATTAAAAGAACTAAGCACCATCCCAATAGACAGCAGTACAGCATACAGGAAGGATAAAACCATCTCCTAAAGTTTGACTTCCAAACTGGAACAGGACACACACACACACACACACACACACACACACACACACAAAACTTAGGTAAGAAAGGGGATGAAAAGGGTTATTTTTCAAACAGAGAGTATTAATGTTCTACAATACTTTTCAGATCTATCAGGAAGAAAGTTGGTTTAATGTTAGCTGTCTACAAGTTGAGACCTTTCTTCCTTCCTCCTTCTATCCTTGTACTCCCTCTCTCTTCCTCCTGCCTACTCCCTCCCTTCCTTCTCACCATCTTTTCTTTTACCTATTTTTCTATCTATCCACACATCTATCTTTCATCCTTCGATCCATTCACCCATTCATCTTTTCATCATCCATCCATCCATCCATCCATCCATCCATCCATCCATCCATCCATCCATCCAATCATTCAACAACTGCTTGAAAGACCAGGCATGGTAGCACGCATCTTTAATCCCAGCCTAAGGAGGGAGGCCGAGGCTAGGAATTGCTTGAGTCCATGTGTTTTAGACTACCCCAGGCAACACAACAAAGCCTAATCTCAAAAAATAGCTGGGTGTAGTAGCATGTGCCTGTAATCTCAGCTACCTGGGAGGCTGAGAGGCTGAGGCTGGGGATTGCTTGAGTTCGTGGCATTGGGACTACCCCCAGGCAACATAGCAAGACATAGTCTCAAAAAACAAACAAACAAACAAAAAAAATCAAACTGTTTGAGAGGACTAGGGTTGACTGTATGTGGACATACAGAAGTGAACAGAATGTTTAATAAGATACAGTTTCACAACTTATGGTGACTGCATATTAAGATATCTTAATAGGTAGAATAAGATAACTGTATAGAAATAACTTGAAATAAGAGAAATAAAATCTGAAAATATAGAGCCGTGAGGAACTTGACAGGGGGTTATGGCATTATGCCATTTAGAGTTTCACTTTCTGTGGCAGGGAATGTGTAATTATGAAAAAGCTTTGGGCAACAGAGTGACATGATCAGGAAAAGGGAGGAAGGAACAATTCAAAATTAAAAGACATTTAAAAGATGATTGAAGTCTAGTTTAATCATTCACCTATAAACACATTCAGATGGGGAATTTGAATATGGATTGGGGGGTGAATGTTATAAGGGAAAGTCAGCCAGTTGTTTTGTATGACAATGGTGTTGTGATTGTGCCTAGAAGTTTTGTTTTCAAAAATACTTGTGGAAGTGTTTGAAATATGGTATGAAATATATGCTTGTGATTAGAAGGAAATACAGTAAAATGTTAATGTTAAAATACATATAAGTTAATAATAAATCATATTTAAGTATAAAAACATTAATATTAGATTGAAGTGATGAAACTATGGGTATTAACTATATCATTCTGTATTTTCTAAGTTTTTCATAAAAAAAGTAAATTTCAAAAAGTTCTGTAAGTCAAGTATGAGGCAGACCAAGGATGAGGTAGGAAAGGTTTAAGGGCCAAATGAGTCATTATTGTCCTTTGGTCAAGAGCGAGGAGGCTGTTAGTCAAATGGCTGCAGTGGGAGAAGAATGTGAATATGAGAGAGGCAGAAAAAAGGATGACATGAATAATTTACCTTGGAGGATGGAGGTGAGAGACGGAGGCACTCTGACATGGGTGCTCCTGGTATGGGAAGAGAATGGTAGAGTTATGGATAGAAACCCTTTCAGGAGGAGGGACCAGCTCAGTAGGAATGTGAATATGTTCCATTTCTGACATTGTGAGTTTATGCAAGTGGAAAGAGAAGAGTAGTCATTTGGAAAGGTAGGCTGCCATGGGAAGGAGTAAACAGAGGTATCAGCTTGGAAAGTGTTTGTATTAATTGCAAGAAAAATCTGCAACAGTCACAGGGAACATAACAGAAAAAAAAAAGAACAGCAAGGCTAGACTCTGGATAAATACCTAAACTTCTGGGGAAGGCAAGAAGTACCTGTTAAAGACATAAAAAGGCAAGTGGCCAGACAGAGATGAGAAAGAGAAGACATGTTGTGGGGCCCAGGAATCAAGGGAAATGGAGTCTGAACATGGCCAGGCCACGTTCAGAGAGAAAATGAGGATCAATAATCATTGAGTCTGGTTATTGGTCACTGAAAACTTCAGAGTAGTTTGAAACAAGAATAGGGCAGACTCTGAGTGGGTAAAGAGAGCCCAAAAGCAAGGAAATAGCAGCAAACATCATGTTGATACCTCCACCCTTTTAAATATTGCCATGTTTTGTGCCATTTAATTCTCACGATAACCCTCTGAAGAAACCAAGGCACAGAGAGACTCAGTGCCTTGTCCAAGGACACACAGCTAGTGACAAGGTAGGACTTTAGTTCAGGCACTCCTCATGACCAGTCATCCTGGTTCAGCCAGTAGAGAAAGACATGTCCTGGCCCCTGGAAGAGGGGAGTGAGGGAGGGAGAGAGAGAGATCATTTTTTTTTGTTTTGTTTTGTTTTTTTTGAGACTAGGTCTCGCTATTTTTGCCTGTGGAACCGCAGGCTCTCATTGCCCAGGGTACCACGGACTCAAGCAATCCCCAGCCTCAGCTTCCCAGGTAGCTGGGATTATAGGCGCGCACCACCACGCCCAGCTATTTTTTGGAAGAGGTCTCGTTACGGGCCCCAGGTGGGACTTGAACCGCGATCCCTAGCTCCAGCCGCTTCATAGGCTGAAGCTTACAAGCATGAGCCACCATGCCCGGCCTAGAGAGAGAGAGAGAGATCATAAAGGCTGAACTAAAGTTCCAAAGAGGGGAAGGTCACCTAAGACCTTGGTGAAGCGAGGATGAGGTCACCCGCATAGAAAGCAACATTCTGAGAGGGCAATAGGACTCTCGGACTGAGGAGAGAAGATGACTGTCTCTGAAGATGCTGGGGTGACAGTGCTGCCTGACTGGAAAGCCCACCACCTGGAGCCTGGTCACATGTTTAGGTATAAGAATTGAGTAACTGGGCCGGGCACGGTGGCTTGTGCCTGTAAGCTTCAGCTTATGAAGCGGCTGGGGCTAGGGATCGTGGTTTGAGTCCCGCCTGGGGCCCATAGTGAGACCTAGTTCCAAAAAAATAGCTGGGCGTGGTGGCGTGCACCTGTAATCCCAGCTACCTGGGAAGCTGAGGCTGGGGATTGCTTGAGTCTGTGGTACCCCAGGCAACGAGAGCCTGCAGCTCCATGGGCAAAAATAGCAAGACCTAGTCTCAAAGAAAAAAAAGAGTTGAGTAACAGAACTCAGAGCTGCCACAAGCAACTCATGGATGGAAAGGCTACTGAGCCGATGCTTCTGGTGAGCATGAACAGATAGAGATTCAGGACACAGGGTTTCTTGGAGTCTAATAGATACCCTTTAGAAAAAACTATCACAGAGAAAAACTTCCTTTCTTTTATGATCAGCCAGAGACTGGTCGCTTATAAAAGGCTTGGAAATTGCAAAGACCATGACTTAAGAATAATTAATGGCTCCTGCTGCTTCTTTCCTTGATCAATAGTGTCAAAATAACCAAGAGGTCGGGGCTCTGGGTATGACTAAACAAATACAGTTAAGGATCTCATTATTAAGAGCAGGGAAATGACACTGAATTTCATTACCCAAGAAAGGTATTTTGAGAAAGCATTCTAATTACATTGAATTTCCAACTGGCACCAAAGCTTACTTCCCTCTAACAGCTAAGATCACAAAATAATACTATATTACAATTTTTGAAATAACTCTTAAGTGTGGGCTGGCAGTTATGTTTATCCACAAAAGAATCTGGAGACTTACTCTGTCAAGCTGGTGTAGGATATATTTTTTATCACACAAAAATACACACCACACAACAAATCTTTAGATACAAAATGTTCACATTTTTCACTTACTGTCATTGTTAGAGCCCGTTTCCATAACACCATAAGGAGGAGCCAGAAGTCCTGCCATGTACTGTCGGTATTTCTGAAAGACAAGATTGTAAACTCAACACACAGATATTTACTTGCTTTGAGCATTCATTTATTGACACGTTAAAAAGCAGAAATGTGGTGTCAGGAAGCATCTAAGTCTGATATTTATAGTCATGGAGCGCGCTGTCTGGGACGTGGGATCTGACTTTAAAGATGCTCTGTGCTGAGGAGTTCTTCTTGGAGAAGACCAAATGCGCCCCCACCCAGGGTGGGGGCTTTTAACTCAGCCAGTGTGCTCCTGTATTTGGGGCTGATGAATCCAATTGCATGGGCTTTTTACCCTCTCTCCTCCTCTTGCCCTTCTCACTCCCGCAAACACATGCTCTGGGAAAAGACACTTGGATTTCATAGATGCGGAGACAAACAAATGTGCTGCCTTCTTAGTAGGTGAATGGCACTGAATCAGCTTTCTTTCAAAGCAAATAGAAACACATCTCTAGTAAAATGTCTCTTCTGAAAGAAGCTGATTCGCTTCCATTTAACTACCTTCCTTTTACACTCTGTACACCTGCCTGTTCTGTGACCCCTCCAAAGAACTTTTGGTATATTGTCGAATAAAATAGTTTGGTTTCATTTCAAACTACTTGGAACCTCCTGAATGATATCCCTTGACTTGCAGGCCAGGCAGACTATATAACCTACAGTTTGGCAACATGCATTGGCCCCTGGATTCTGTGCTGCTTCAGTGACACAAAACTTGGAGAGCATAAAGCAACCCAGAGCACCCAACAAGAAGCAGGGAGGTTTATGAAGAATGGAAAATGAATTGTAGACATGCTCTCTTCTTAGGTAATAAATACAGCCTCATCTCCTTTCAGAATGAAAGCTGGGCAATTTTATTTAGTGCACGGTGTCATGTATATTTATGGTTTATAATTATGATGACACATAAATGTTAAACAGCATCAAAAGAATCAACACTTTATAATGTGCTCGTGGGTTATACAAACGTCAGCAGAAAAGGCTTCATCTGTAGCAATGGGCAGCTGGTGGCACATGGTATTGGAGCAGCCATCTGGCCCATTTGGTAGATTTGAATGGAGTTTGTAATGTGACACTGACATTTCTCGAAAGAACCTTCTTCTAGTTCAGATGTGATTAGCTTTTTATTTCATCCTTTTTTCTTTTCATTCTAAGGCAACTATGCTAACACCTGCGCACACATTAACACTCATGATTTTCTCTGCCTGTGAGTTAACCGATCATTCAAACACACCCAGGGACCAATCCATGGCCTTAACTCCCCAATTCAGAGATCTCTTTTTTTAATGACACCATCTACATTTCTCTTGAGTAAGAAAACACAGATTAAACACATTTCTGGGTAATATATTATGGTGAATTCTGCACAACACAGATCCAGAGAGAGCAGGCAGGGACTGGGTTATGTTCTAAGGAGGTTCTGTGCTCCAACCCCCCAAACTTTTTGAATCATGCCTCCTAGTTACCCACTCCCTGCCAGTCTCCTAAAAAGATCATTCATATTAAATTGTAAGAGCATATTTTCTTTGTTTGCTTAAAAATATTCTGGATATCATGGATACCCTTTGTCTCTACTTCAATGTCAATCCCCATGAATTCCACAGAAGTGCCTTTCTGACCTCTCAGTGAATTGAACCTCACTTTCCTTCACTCACTTATGTAGTATATCATCAGGACCACTGACTCTGCAAACAGAAAACAGAGCAGCCCTCTGGAGTTGCAGAGTGTGAGCTAGATTTCAGGACATGTAGGGAAGAAGCACCTACTTTGTGCAGACTGTCTTATGCACTGAGTTTACTGTGGAGAATAAGGACAAGTTTCTCACATTTGAAAAGCATCTATATCTTGCCACAGTGGGTACCACAGCTTGAAGATAATAGAAATTTAATACTTATCTGCAATATTTAAGAATTTTTATGGAAAATTTCAAACATACATAAAAATAGAATACCACATATATAACATCCAGCTTCAATAATTACTAATTAATGATCAATGCTATTTCATTTATATTCTTATCCACTTGCCTCTTCCAGAATTATTTTGAAGCAAATCCCAGATATCATTTAATTCATAAATATTTCAGTAGTAATTTCTAAAAGATGAGGACTCTCCCCCCCCCAAAAAAAACAATCATGATGCCACCATCACACACAAAAAAATGTAATAACACCTTTATAATATTCAGTTCATGTTGGAATTTTTTACTCTTTTACAAATATCACTGCAAAATTGAATTTTAAAAGTACTTTAATAAGACAACATGGGTTTCAGTAAACAGTTTTTGGTCTAGAGTACAAAGACAGATTTGGAATATTTGTATCTTTAAATGAAAAGTTAACCTTTAAAAGTGATGGGACACTTTTTAATAAACATTCATAAAAGCTGGGAAATTGATTTCTTATATAGCACCTACAGAGCACACTCTAGTAATTAGAATAGAAACAGTTAACTGGAGTGAAACCTAAATTCCAAGGCACTACTTCCTCAATAACTGAATCAGAACATTGGGATTCCTAAATTATTTGCACACTGCTTGATTTTTGAGCAGCATTTCATCACCCATGCACAAATTAAAGACCAGTCTACAAATGAAATGAAAAGATGCAGAACCTCACTCATTACAGAAAGACACACTGAAACTACAGTGTAATGTCATTTTCTACTTGTCACATTTGACAGTCTCAAAAAGTATACTGACACTATTGATGAGAGTGGGGAAAAGAGGTACTTATATATATTGCATTTATGGATATGATACATCTCAGTGGAAGGCAGCTTGGAAGTATCTACCACATTCCGAAAGCCTTATTACTTTTGATGGAGCAAGAATGTTCCCTTAGAGAATAGAAGAAAAGTTTTCCAAAGCACCTGAACTTAATGTGCACACACATACACACACATCTGTTTGCAATTGTAAGTAAAACAACACCACAACAAACAGGAAACAGCCTAAATGTGCATAGCCAGAAGGTATCTATGTTACTTCCTAAAATATATAATGATGGGATATTTCCTAGCATCAGACAAGGTGTATTATATAACAATGAAAAAGAAGCAGCAGCTCTATCTCTATTGCTAATTTTTTTTAAAGAAAATTACACCACTATATATAGTATGTTTACCACATGTGGGGTAAATGTACAGGCTATTCCTGGGCTACTGACAAGAAAGTGAAAACAAATACTGTTGCTGAGAAAGAAATCTGAATGGCTGAGGGTCAAGTGGTTGGGAAACTTTGTTTTCATTGTTTACATTTAGCTGAGCCAACACTGAGGCAGTGGGATCACCTACTGTGTCTGACTGCCCAGAGGTTGGCCTGGTGGGTGTGGGACACGGTGGGACTAGACATCCCGCATTTGGTGGGAACACCAGGTCATGAGGGGTAATGACGCAGTAAAATAAGCAGATAGCCATCTCTCTTAGATTAACATGTGAGGTGGGAGTAAGTCCCCTTGGCTATAAAATCCTAAAGAAGTGGGAGAATTGGGAATTAGACGTTGGACTTCCTTGTAACTGAGCATATCTGACCTCAAGTGATGCATGGAAAAAGAAGAAAGAGATGACTGTGTCCATAAATCTAGAGCAGTTCGTAACTTTACAGAAGTTAAAAGCCACTTCAAGCTTTATGAGGAACAGATAAACCTAAAAGGTTTTGACCAAGGGGACAATGTAAATCAGGACAGGTTAGCTTAAACCTGTTGTCAGCAGTTAAATGTAGTAATGACTCAATGTTACTGCTCACACTTTGCCCACACTGCAGCTTCTGGGGTGCAGAGTGGCCTGGTTGAGTCCCTTGACAGGGTCCTCTGTGGGGCTAGTGACCTCTTCCTGAAAAACTGTTCCTGGGATCCCAGCACATTCGAATTCCCTGATAGTTTATATGGCCTCACTTAGTCACTTTTAAATCACCATAAGAACTTGAAAAAGAACTAAGTCACCTTGTAAGACATTATCAAAGATAAGTCAATTATGATTTAAAGAAAAGAATAGAGTTCTGAACCAGTACTTTGTGGCAAGTAGAAAGTTGGACCCCAGTGTTAGCCCCAAATCCTGCACTGCGGCTGTCTGCTTTGTGCCTTGTGGGAAAACTTGAGAAAACTGGGAACTCTCTGTTAACAGAAGCACACAGTTTATGTCATGAGAAGGTTCACAAGGCTCCTTCTGGTGTGTTTGTGTTTGGGGGGATGGTAGGGAGGTGGGAGGCACAGCAGACCCCACCTGGACTTAGCTCTTTCTATGCTGCCCACAGTGCCAGTCTCACTGTACAAGGAGGGTTGCTTGCTCCCTTGCAGACTATCCACAATGTGGAAGGTGCTGGCTTGAGGACTCCTCATTTGTACACCCTAACCCTCCAGGTCCATTGAAAGCAATTAGGAAATCAGTTACTTAAATAATAAGACCACAGGGGCCTTTGAGGGTCTTAGAAGAATTTGGCAGCTTTCTTTCTTAGGATCTTACTGCTTTGTCACTTCACACAAATCCTCAGAGCTTTCTGGCTTTAGTCTCTTTGTCTTTGTGACCTAGGTCCAGGGTTTTAAAACCTTGTTTTATGGAATTCTCCGAGTTCCTTGAAGAGTCCTTGGAGATACCATCAGCAGGGCCTAGAGAAATTAGAATTCTTTTTTTTTTGAGACTAGGTCTCGCTATTTTTGCCCGTAGAACCTCAGGCTCATGTTGCCTGTGGTACCACGGACTCAAGCAATCCCCAGCCTCAGCTCCCCAGGTAGCTGGAATTACAGGCATGCGCCACCACGCCCAGCTATTTTTTGAGACTAGGTCTCGCTGTGTTGCCCTGAGCAGGACTCGAACCGCGATCCCTAGCCCCAGCTGCTTCATAGGCTGAAGCTTACAGGCACAAGCCACTGTGCCCAGCTAAATTAGAATTCTTAAGGCAATTTCATTCAAATGATTTTTGCTTCTAAAAAATAAAAATTTGCAATTCACAAGATTAATTCTGAACATGCAATCAGGCAGCTGCCACTCAAACATCTCCATGAAGAATCAACAAAAGCCAAATTCGACTCTGTCTAGGAAACGTTAGGTTTCCACTCTCTGTTGGAAGGCCCCCGTGGCTGTGAATTGGACAGACTGTTCAGCACTTAAAGGCCTGTCAATGAAACAGGCACTGAGAATGTAAGTGAGCTGCGCCACAGTGCAAAGCTCACCACAAACAGGGTGCACAGATCCTGGGGTGCACCCACAGGCTCAGAGAGGGCTGGGAAAGGGGTTAACAAGAATTCCTCTTGGGACTTAAACCTTACACTATGTTAAAGTAGATGAAAGCATTATTTTTATACTTTTATATTGAGGAAAAGAAAGCTAAATTTGCATAAAATTTAAAGATTAAAGCATGAAACTTCAAAGAAAATTTGCGCTTGCAGATGGTTACTTCTAGTTACAAAGGGTCTGGACCTTGGGCATTATGTGTTGATTTCCTCTGCACTGGGGAGACTTCAGTGGGAAAAAACCAAGAACCTCTGATGTTATGAAAACTATGCAGACCCTGGAATCACACAAGAATGAGGTCTTCATTCTGATTTCAACATTTGCTCTCTGGGTAAATTTGAGTAAGTTACTGAGCTCAGTTTCCTGGATAAGGAACCTGGTATAACATTCAAAGGTATGTTCATGCCAGATGAATCTAGATGTACTAACATGAACATACTTTGTATGTTATACCATAGGGAGGATAAGCAATAAAATCTATAAAGTACTCAACATATATTAGGCACTTAATAAATGGTTGCTGATCATGGTAATAGTGATAACGATGATGATAAACAACTAAAAGTGAATCACTGCATAGTTGAAGATATTTCCCAAATCATCTTCAACTCTAGGACTTTAGAACATTCTCTATATGGTAATATCACATCACTTAGGCTGCTGACATACATATACACTATAAAGATCTCCAACAATGCTACTGGCCTGTCTGTTAGTGGGTTATGAAGACATGGGTCTGCTCTAATCCCATGGTCCAGGAGTCACAGTATGAAAGCTGAGAGGTTTCTGCTAGGGAAGGAGACATAACAGGAGATGCATCACAAGCAAGAGAATAAAGGAAAGCCAAGAGCTTAGACGCTAGCTGGGCCCTCTAACACAAGACAAGAGGGGGTCTTAGAGGGCATGACTTCCCCCTCCTCCCACTCCATCCATGGGTCAAATTTTTCTCAAAACTTCCTGAGTCCCTTTCTGGTCCCTTTCCCAACACACTCATTGCTCAGGCCCAGAAGGTTGTCAGAAGGAGATCCTAGCAGCATGGCCTGTGACTGCTACCACCTGCTGGACCAGCAGTAGTCAGGCAAGATTGAGCCTTGGCACACTCCTTCCAGCTGGCCTTCTGGCCCACTTCCTCTTTTGGAAGATAGGTCATCAGGTGCAAGGGAAGCACAAGTGCTATAAGCATCAGTTCTAGAAAGGCACGAGATGATTGGCAGGTACTGGTGTGAACAGCAGGGGCACGGGGCAAGGGACACAGCAGTCAGCCTCTGCTGGGCAGTGTCCAGGATTGGGAAGGAAGCAAAGGGGACTGTCCTGTCATAATGTGCCATTGGACACATTTACTATGCTCTACCAAAGTATTAAAGTTAAGTTCATAAAACATAACAGTGAACAGGTTGTGCTTCCTCTGAGAGCTACCACTTTTCTACCGCTTATGATTCTGTGGTAGAAAAGCTTCACTTAGGTTAGTTAAGAAAGTTACCGGGCGTGGTGGCGTGTGCCTGTAAGTGACAGCTTATGAAGTTGCGGCTGGGTCTGGGGATGGTGGTTTGAGTCCCATCCAGAGCAACACAGAGAGACCCAGTCCCAAAAAAATAGCTGGGTGTGGTGGTGCACACCTGTAGTCATAGCTACCTGGGAAACTGAGGCTGAGGATTGCTTGAATCTGTGGTACCACAGGCAACGTGAGCCTGCAGTTCCACGGGCAAAAATAGTGAGACCTAGTGGAAGATAGGAAGGGAGGGAGGGAGGGAGGGAGGGAGGGAGGAAGGAAGGAAGGAAGGAAGGAAGGAAGGAAGGAAGGAAGGAAGGAAGGAAATTTAGGCCTTTTCTTGTCTGTTTCTTCCAAGACTTCTTTCACAGCTTTTGTGTGAGGTGCAGTGTGTGATATGGAAGCTGCCTGGCACGCTGCAGACAGCAAGAGAGTTCTTAAACACATAAGTAGTAGGAAAGAAAGTAAAGCAGGCATCAGTGAGAACCTTCAAGTAAATTTTTCCTGTTTCCCTTTTGAAAACCATCGGTACTGCTTTTCCCACAGCAAATCACTGGCTGAACAGTTTGCTTATTCTGCCAAGTTATCTTGTTTCCGTATTTTTTATTTCAAAAGCATTGGCATAATAGGGCACACACAACCCCCATCACCAGTTCTTCAACGATGTTGGATCACATCCTTTAGCTCTATGATGAACATTTAATGGAAGCAAAATTCTGGTTGCCAACTCCTGGCCATTTTTCACTCTTGACCAATCTACTAGAGCTGTATTTTGAAGCATGATCTTCATAACTATAGTTAAGAATTTGAGCGGGATGGTACTTAGGAAAAGTTGCCCTGAGATTTCCTCTCCTACTGGCCCAAGATCCCATTCAGTAAGGGTATGGGCTCTAGTGTACTTCCAGTAGACATCCAAATTATTGCCTACAAGGAACAACAGATCCTAGAGCTTACTCAAATTAACCCGAAGGGAACAGGAGAATAAAGACCCAACTTTAGTTACTAGTGACGAGGAGGTATAGCAGGGACCTCACGGTGTGGTCCTCATGGGTTTTGCTTGTAGTTATGGTAAGTCATTTGCAAATTATCATGTGAAAGTTTACTTGATGTAGTGTGCAAGAAGTTAAAAGGAAAAAAAAATACAGGGTACACTCAAAACATGGTAGCTAGAGAGTGAGGCAAATTCAGAATTGGGAGTCGGAGCAGTGTCACAGAACTTGAGGCTGAGTAGGACCAGGGTGACGACAACGAGCTTTGCAGGTAGAAAGGGAGCCGGTGTAGTGTGAAGAGATGAGCAAATCCAGTCTGGCAGGAGAGTTAGGACTAGGGGGCTGGGACAGGAGGGTCCAAGGACCTGAGCAGAGCAGGATCTGGACAGGTAAGGCCTGCAGGTCACAGTGAGGAGTCTGAACCTGCTCCCAGTACAGTGGGAAGTGAGAAGTGACTAAAATAGATTGGTTTTCTCTAAAGATCTTTCTGGATGCATCATGGAGAATGTTTTCATGGGGAAACATTAGGTTCTTTAAGGGAGAGAAAACCTGGAAGTGGGTCTCAAAAGTGCTTGAACTTGGGGAGAGAGAGGCACCTTACATGGGGGTGGTAAAATACTTCATCTTGGTGGTGAAACAAGCTCCAACTACTCAGTTAATGATATTAAGGCCTCAGATTTCTTGTAAAAGTACATTCAACACTTCCGGCTTTTGAGATAGCAAAAGGTTCAGGGATTTCAGGGGGCTCACAGGAATGATTTAAGCGCAAACTGTATATTCAAGCAATTCAATTAGCTATGAGCTTTTCTTAGGCAAAATCAGATTGAAAGCAAGACACACAGAGTAGGCCAGTGCTATGTGAAAGACATGAAATCCTGAGTTCCAGAGCCGCACACCAAGCCCTCACTCCTCTGTTTTCAAGAGCCTGAACATTCTACCTGCTGTATAGATGTGACTGGAACAATGGAAAACTAGCTGCTGCCTTCCTTGTTTATCAAAAACACAGTTGACCTGCATTTTTATACACTGCTCAGGTTATTTTCTGCCCAACTTTTTGTAGATGCATCCAAAGATAACTCATTTGTCCTGCTGGCTTAACTCCAATCCTCCAACCACCAGTGTACATACCATATCCCAGCTTTTGCTTTACTTATGCACATTGCTAGACTATAAGTTACATAGGAAAGTGTCTTATCTGTTCATGCACTGTTAGAGTAACCTTGGGTAGGTCATTTCTTATCTTCAAGCATTCTTTATTTTGGAGACTTTCTAAGTTGACTTTTTCCAAACTCCTGCAGTGTTTCTGCCCACACATATTTTTTGCTACTACTTTCTTCATGTCTGTTCATTATCACCATATAAGTTCTGCTCCAAAATGTCATAAAGCACCTTGAAACATCCTTGTCCTAAACCCAATAAATATTTACCACAAATTGGGGAATCACAGAAAAAAATGCTGTGTGGTTATAGAGGATTCTGTCTATCGTGGAATCTTAAACCCCCTGAATTCTTTGCATTCTCTCCACTCCATAATCTGAATCCTATTTTCCCCACAATGTGTTTTTAGGGACCTCACTCAG
Source organism: Uropsilus gracilis (assembly GCA_004024945.1). Lineage (NCBI taxonomy): Eukaryota > Metazoa > Chordata > Mammalia > Eulipotyphla > Talpidae > Uropsilus > Uropsilus gracilis. Next base: position 84,210 of record PVHY01004503.1, read on the forward strand.
GGTTTAAACTTCCCAACTCCTCTCTATCTTATCAAACAGCAGATTAGGTCCCACTTCTAGCACAAATAATAGTAGGGGTCAACAGTGAAAGCAGCACTCTAGCCATTGTGGAAAAGAGTGTGGAAGAGAGTACTTAGTGTTACGTGTCCGTAGGGATGGGGCACGAGAGTTGGGGTGATACAAGCTTTAATATGCAGGCACATGTAGGCCCCTTTCCAAGCTCTGCAAATCTGCAGGTGCTAGCATGACTCTGGAGCCTTCATACGACCTGGCCTCTGCCTGGACCTCCAGCCTCAGTGCCCACACACTTGCCCAGGTATGTTAGGCCCTCTCAAATCCTCCAGCACTTTGACACCCCAGCCTACCTTCAGGCCTCATGCTGCCTAGAAATCATCCCACCACTTGACCCTGCCAATTTCTAATTATCTACATAAGTGGCCTTCCCTGAATCCCCAAGTTTACATGAACCTCTTATCATTCTCTTTCCCAGCATCATGTCTTTGCTGTTAGTGTGCCCAATTAATATGTAGTTATGAACTGGATGGGAGAATGTGCTTGTTCAATGCCTCTCTTCTCTGCTCCACTACAAGCCTATAGTAGGCAGGGAACCATATCTATATTCCTTCTCACACGTAGCCCCTAGCAGGCACAGGGCCTGGAACATAGCTGATTTCCAATGAGCATTTGTTGAGTGGATGATAAGTGCATGTATACCTGATAGAATATCCTAACCAGGTTCAGGTCCCCCAACAATAAAGCAGAAATATTACCTTGTATTCTGCATGGTTGATGGAGAGACTGAACGCGAGAACCTATGTAAAGCTGCTGACAACTTGGAACACAATAAATATTAGTTTCCATTTTTTCTACATCATAATTTCTTCTCTTACTAATTCTGCCAAGGGGCACATTTCCATTTAAAAAACTAAGGCTTGAAAGAAAAATAAGCCCAATGCATAAAGATGTACAAAAATAAATCTAATGATCTGAAGACAGGATGAAAGAAACAGAAATCATATGATGCACATGGTCAAATATCTCTGTGACGTTTATTTGTTCTTTATGAATAAGCTTCTTGCTTTCAGAGAAGGGATATGAGAAGCGTGAAGATCAGTTGATGGTGATAAAAATAAAGCCTAAATTTAACTCATCAAAATCTATGAATACTAATCAATTTTGTAATTTAAATAAAGTACAGAGTGATAGAGCAACTAGACTTCTCTACTAGAATTAGCACTAAAACCAGCTCATTAGTAAAAGTTTAAGAGGCCCATATATGATGACGTCTGATGAAAAAAATTGGTAGTCACATTTAAATAAAGGCAGATATTATTCACTTTACACAAATGACTTATTTTTTCATAATTCTTCCTGTTGCTTTTGCCTTCTAACCCATATCATTTTTATTACGTTTGCCTTTTGGTTTTGTTCTACTACTTTCTCTCCTTCCTCCAGCTCCTCCTCGCTAATATAATTTTTATTATTAAAAAATAAATAAAAGCACATGATAAAAAGTTTCATAAAATATATTTTAAAAAAGTAATAATTTTCTCATTATCTCCCACTTACTCACCTAACCAAGTTAACCTGTGGGGACACACTGATTTCTTCTGTAACTTCCAGATATTTATATGTACACACCACTACATTTCTCAAATGACTTAACACAAATTTAATTATAAGTATGTAATGTCTTAAGCTTCTTTTTCCCTTCTAATACTGTACCTTGGATAGCTTTTGATATCAGAAAACATTTCATTGTTTTCTTCTCAAAATAGTTTGCTTTGGCTATATACTCGTGGAGAAAATCTGGAAAACATATTGAGCTTGTTTCATTAAATTATCTTCTCTGAGTATAAGGTAAAAAGACAAAAATCATATACCTGGGTTTTATCAAGTCATGATTTCCATTTTATTCTTGAAAATGAAATAGCACTATAAAAAATGTAATTCTAAGGCAAAAATATACAAGCATAGTCAGAAAATTCTTTTGATCTCTGGTGCTTTACCTAATTGGTGTCATTATGTTGTAATTCCACTGACTGCCAAACTGTATTTTTGTAAACTTGGCAAAAGCTTCTTGTATAATACATTTGAAGACAAAGTAATGTGTGTGTTCTCTCTCCCAACACTGTTAGAAGAAAAGGAAAATTTAATTAAATTTCAATCTCTGACAGTTAAAAAATAATAGGATAAAATTATGAAACATTATGGATGGTTTTTGAATATTATTAAGTGTTAAAGGGAACAGATTTACAGATTTTGATACTGACAACCTGCTGTTCAATGTGGGGTACAGTCTGCCCTCCCTTTGCTAACTCTGCTTCCCTGAGGATATTTCTTATTTCTTATCTGTCTAGCCCAAGGCTGATGAGCTGTCCACCCTTACAGATAACCACAAATCATGATACAATCACACCAAGTCCAGATTTTTGCTGTTGCTTTATCACAATTGGCAAATTTCTTTTACCAGCCCCACCTACCAGAGAAGATTAATCTCCAGAATCAAGCCTAAAATTTCACTCTTTTGTAGCATTGTCATTTCCATTGTAGGTTATTGCCCTCAGTAGTCGTCCTACAGCTTTTGTGACCAAGTTTTCTGGAAAGTGCATTCTGACTTCATTTTCTCCACCTTGGGTATCTTGAAGCCTCACTCTAATGATAGCAGAGCTGAACAGTCTGTTTTATATAGATTAACTTTTGATCACACACACAGACAGATTTCTTTTGCAATCTAAAAACTTCATTTCAAATGTCAATTACCCAGTCAGAAAATAGCTACACTGGGATTTCTTATAAATTATTTCAATAAATTATCTCAATAGGTAGGAAAAAAAAAAAACAAACAACCTTTCTAACAGTCAAGACAAAAAAAAAAAAAAAAAAAAAAAAAAAAAAACCAAATGTACCATGCTTATGAAACTTAAAGTATAAAACATAAATGTGTTTTCTGACATTTTTAACATTTAAATATTCTTGATTTTATTGCAGTTTTATCCAAAACAAAATATTTATAGAATTATAATTACACTGATTCAATACAGTGAACATATTTAATTTGGTGATTGGGGACTGGAATTAAAGCATAATGCATCAGAGAATTAGAGCAATCTGGAGAGTGCCAGAGGAACAGTAAGAAGCGAACTCTAAACCCATGAGTGACTTTCTGAATGAACCCTACCCACCTCATGTTTTTATAGGTCTGATCCCATCTTCACATGGAAGAGATCTCAGGTGCCAAGAACAATAACTCCCAGAATGCCATGAATATGATTTTCTGAATGGGAGGGTTGCTGGGTACTAGGGGTAGAGTCAAGTTGCCACGCTTGGCTTATAACTGAGTGCTCTTGCTTTTCTGGCTTTGACTTATACCCTGTTATTGCTGGAAGAGACACCTAGGAGGAGACATGTGGAGCAGAGACATGTAGAGACACTTGGAAGAGATACATATAGGGAGGTTGCTTCTGATCCTTGGCAAAGACAAAGGCAGGGGTTATCTTGATGTGGTATATTTTGAATTCTGAGTCTCTCCTTCTGTCCCAGATCTCTGGGACCTGCCTAAGCTCTTTCATGTGCTTTCCAACAAGAAAGTACCTGAGATTTGTGGCAAGCTTTCAGGCCCCAGTGACACCACTTCAGACAAAGCCTATCTGATTAGGCATTTACCCATAAGAAGTTTACGTTTGTAGATGGCTGAATCACTTTTAGAAAGCATCTATGAACAGTTTGGGGTCCTTGGGTACTCCTCAGTGATGTGCTAATAAAGGAAGAGAACTTTAGGAAGTGTGAAAAGTGCCTTATTAATAATTCCTTAAAAGGCTTGTTGCAAGAAAACTAATCAGCCTACTTTGAACCAGAGATGGAGTCCTGAATGGGCTCCACCCTCATTTCATGCCAAGGAGATGTCAAGCACCAAGGATAACAAATTGTTAGACTGAAAATGACACTTTAATGGATAGATGTGAGAACAGCCCAGGCAAAGGGTAACCAGGTGAGGAATTCTGAATTTGGGTCCAAATTTCTAGGGAAATTTTGTCTGACCTTTCTTCATCTACTTCCAATTCCCCTAAATAATGGCATTGAACAAAGTGGGATGCTTCAGTCTGTCTGCATCCTGAATAGCTGGGGTATCTGGCCAGTTGCCTTTCTACCTCACCTGTGAATGGAAGGAGCTGACTAAAGGAGAGATTTGAGTCTGAAGGAATGTTGACGGGAGGTGGAATTGGAGAGAAAAAAAAAAATAAGGACCAGAGCTACTCATGTAAGGCACAGAAGAGGTGGTGTGAACAACATTGATTGTGAGGGGTATGCTGGGTGAGCAGGAGCGATTCATTACAGAGAGCAGGATTCTGCAGGCCCATTAGACTTTCTGTCTCTCCTGTGCCCATCCCATATCTTTCTTCTTTAGTCACCCACCCCTCTTTTAGATCTCTGCGTCCTGATTTGAGAATGTTCTATCTTGGTTTTTGACCCCAACCTCCTATACGGGAAGTCCTCCTGGTATCTACATCTCCTTTCAGCTTAGATTCATATATTGCTACTCTCTCTCCTCTTGCCCCAGTAGAGACCAGATTCCAGCAGTTATGCTCTGGTTATTCAAGCGTTGGGTTTCAGCCTGCAAACTTATCCCTCTGATACTGATAACACATTCCCTATCTCCAGTTCAGTCCCCCCAGGAATTTCTTTTAACCCCAACTGTGTCATTCTGTCCACTGAACCTCTCAGCTAGAGTTCAACAGAAAATGCTTTGCAAACTGGAAAGTACTGATGGGCACAACTTTGGAGTATTAAATATAGTGACTAAATCACAAAACTAAGACACAGTGCAAAGAAGATAATTCCAATGATAAGTGCCACCATTTAAAAGCATCCTACCCCAAGTGGATTAAAAGTAAAAATCTCAAACCCCACAGCCTTAAAAAAAAAAGTGCTAGAGTCATTTCCATGAAAGGGGGAGGAACACTGTAGAGCACTGAACAGGCAACATTTCCCTAAGCCCCACATATACACAATCGCCTTGAACTACAAGTCCCATCCATTGTGCTGTGAATTGGACTTCCTGAGCAGGGTTGCTACTGGGAACTAGGGGCAGAGCTGAGCATCCAGTTATACCTATATAATACAGAGGGCAGGTGGGCCCATTGCTTGCTTTTCCGGTTTCAATTTGCACCCAGGGATTTGGAGGAGATATGTGGAAGAGAGACATGTAGAGATTCTTAGAAGAGATACTTGTTAGACAAACATAAGTGAGAAACACACAGGGAGGTTATTCCTAGTCCTTGGAAGAGAAAATGGCAGTTCTCCTGATTTTATGGTGGATTATCTAGCATATTTGGAATTCTCAATCTCAACACTGCCTCAGCTCTCTGAGCCTTGCTAAACCCCTTTCTTGTGGTTCCCAGCAGCAGGGACCTTAAATTTGTGGAAAATTTTCAGGTCTCAGCAGTCCTACTTTAGGTGCAGCCTGTTTGGCTGGACGTTTGCCCACCAGGGGACAGGTAAATTTGGAGGTTTTATTGGGAAACTAATATCCTTTCTTCTCTTTTCTCTCTGTGCACTCTAATTTGGTTAAAGACCTTTCACATGAAGAGTCTGCTTCCTTTGCCTCTTTGTAGGGATGGTAGGCCCCTTTTAGAACATACACACCTTAACCGTTTGGGGCCCCTGGGTGTCCTTGGGTCATATACTTATTAAAATATCCCAGAGATTGTTCACCTTTATCTTGTCAATTTATCCAAATTTGGGTCTCAGGAGTATACTAAGGTATGGTTTTTGGGAGCAGGAAGAGAAACATTCTAAAATGGATGGTGGTAATGATTGCACAGTACCCTAAGAGTATGAGTTATACTCTTAAGGAGGTAAATTGTATGGTACGTGAGTTATGTCTCAATAAAAATGTTTAAAATAAGTGAAACGCTGGACTTCACAACATGAACCTCACTTGTCTAATATTTCCACCTGGCTATCAGAGGGAGGCATCAGAGAAAAATACAGGAAAGTTCAGAGATTCTAGGTGGGCTCTGCTGAAGCATATACCCTGATTTTTATCTGCATGAAGCCCAAGTCTGGCCATCCCTCCCACAGGCAACTCTCTGCACAGGAATACTGCACACCAAGAGAACTGGCATGTGTAGGTTACTCAGTGCCTATAGCATACAGAGCTACGCCTACTTTTTTCAGAATTTGATTTTTCCAAACAAAAGGAGAAACCAAGCACATCAAACCCAACAGTGAATTGATGAGCAACTTTGCATATATATAGAATTTTCCAGGCAATAAAGCATGCTCTCCAACAAGCTTGTCTTTGTTTGGAAGAAAATTATGCTTTGCTTTCTCACAATGCCCTCTGCCAAGCCCAGTGTGCCTCCTAATTTAAATTAGTCTTTCAATTGTATGATCGCTCCAAAAGAAACTAATTTTCATGACGTTCATTCAGGGAACTTAACCAAAACTTGAATTTTTTGTTGGGGGAGGTGGAAAACCCACACAGTCAGGTTTCTGCTTTCTGACAATCCTAAGTTTAATCATTTTCTGAATATCTATAAATATTATTTTGATTATGTGAATGGCTTTAAAGAACTGTTTATGAAAAACTCACAATACAGTAAGTCTGCAAAAAAAAATAAGCCTAATATAAAGTGTGAGCAAGAGAATTAAACACAAATTGCACAATTTATTCTAATTTGTAGATTATAATTCAGTGTGCTATAATGATTTATTCTGAAAATTATATTCTCTCCAAAATAGAGAGAAACTGATTAAGATAACTTTTCTCACAAATCCCAAAATGCTTCATTCACTGGATGATTTCATTCTGTCCTATCTCAATAAAGACATTTTAAATCAAAGACCTCAAAAGGAAGTCTAATAAATCCTGATCGTTTCAATGGGTCCTGTTTTCTGGTTGTATGTTGAGTTCCGTGGGAAGATCTGTGTGCTATTGAGCAGTTTATATTTTCTGGCATATAAATGAAGGGTTTTTAAAGTGTATAAACTTTGATTGCTCAGAAAATGTTTTTTCTCGCTGGTTTATTTCCCAAAAAACTCCATTTTCACTAGAATTTTCATAAATAAAGCAGTGAGTAAAAAGGATGTCATAGCAGCAGGGGACTGGGAAAAAAATCAAATCAAAAGTGGGTTAATTTTTTTTAAATGTCATTAATTGACAGTCCATCCTACAAATTCCCAATGTGAATGAGTACCATTCTAAGCAGACCTGGGTAAATTGTTTTGTTTTCATTTCAAGAAAGCATTATTTTTATCCCTCTTTCTCCAATTTCCTTCTTCCTATGTACAAAAATGAAACATTCATCTCTGAATAATCTTGGTGACCCCAGGATACATATTTTGAAAATGAATGGTATAGTACAAAATCCAGACCTGGCAAGTTTCCGAAAACCAAGTCAGAAGTAGATTTGTGATAAAGAAAATCAATTAATTTTAATAATAAATAACTCACAGAGAATTGCAAACAATAACTCAGGAACTGTACTTCTTTAGTGGGTTCATGCAAGTTACCAATCTGCACATGCAGTTCATCTCAGGTAAAGATGCCTTGTGATATTTCCCCAAAGCAGGAACTTGGTAGAAAGCACTTGAATCATGGATGGGGAGACAGCAAGTAAAAAAGTCTCCACTAGCTTTGTTTTCATCCAGTTACAACGACAAATTTCGGAAAATCAAACTTTTAGTTGAATACTATGGAAGAGTTGCCACATGTTAAAAAAAAAGAAAAAGCACCAGACTAGCTCACAACAGGCCAAGGAATCAAGAGTAAGTACTAAAAGCAGAATCCAGGTGTTGTCTCAAAAAGATTAAAAACAAAGAAGAGGAAACATGAAAGTGAAATGGTTAAGAATGTTTCCAAGGGAGCACTGAAAACAGACCCAGAAACTAACAACAAATGGTTCCCTGATGCACCACCGTAGTCAAAAGCCTTCAGCTCACCTACCAGAAGCTATAGGGAGCTCTCCAAAGGAAATTCAAAAACATCTCTTCTGCTTGGTGTTCTTTGAAGACGCTTGATGTACAAAGCCTCAATCAGTCAGTGAACATGAAAAAAGTTCAATACAGTTCACGTCCAATTTTGTGATAATTACTATGCAATGTTCATTGCCTACTTCAAAGGCCAAAATCGTGTGTGCAGATTCTGGTGTAAGTATGGGGGTTTTAAAAAGGTTGGGACAGACTGGAATAAGAAAACAGATGGCAAGACATTAATACCATCTCTTCAGAACAAAGATTTAACACCCATTTCTTATAAAGTCACGCATCCATTCTCTTTTCTCATTAAATCTTTCTTCCTGCAGCCCAGCTCAAAGGTCATGGCACCTAGATTCCTATTCAAATTGGGATGAACAAAACATTTTTTTCCAGACAAGTGTCTCTTATGGGAGTTTTCAAAATCATTCTTTACTCTTTTATAAAACAACTCTTCTACTTGCCACTACTAGCCCTTAGAATAAAAAGAGAAAGAAAAGAGTTAGAACTAGAATTAGAACTTTCATAAAGCCAAGTCCAGATATTCTACTGTAAGCCTGGCAGTAGGAGGGAGTTTAAAATTTAGAAACCCTCACAGGAATGCAGGATAGCAGAGTGCAGAGATGGACACGCATGAAGCACTGTTCCCACTAGAAGGTATCTGTGATAAAGCCCTGAGCCTTGAAAGGCCTGTGCAAAGATCTTTATGGAGAACCCACTATTCTCAATGTTTTCTATGACCACTCCACACCCAACAGGCAACAGTGTGTTCCTTAGAATTCTGGAAGAAGCAAATGAGTTGGTGGCAGAGTGGTTTATGGACAGTAGATTGTCCCAGTATTGATGCAGGACTTTAAGCTGTGACATGTCTTATCCATGAAGGGTCCTTCAAATACACAGAATTTTCTGACTCTCTATGTATATATATTCAAAATCAATGGTGAGGTCTTGGCATAAAATAATGAAGTAAAATGGAGATGTCAGGGAGTATGATTTTCAAGGATTTGAGCAGACTCTGCCACTAGTTTGAACTGAAAGCACCAGAATGTAGCACAGTACACTCCAGCACAGCTGGAGGGCAGCTGAGACTGGAGAAGAGTTGAAATGGGGAGTCTATGAGGGTGTTGCAACAAACCTGGCAAGGAGTCCTGGAAAGAATCAAATTTCAGTAAAGTGCTTTAGCTTCCCATTACCTCAAGTCTTTAAGGCATTCTTATGGCCCTTTCTTCTGAAGAAGACAAGGAAAGTGAAGGTATTCCCACAATAAATGTGTCCTATTGAATATGGCAGAGTTAATACTCTAAGCCTGGAAAACC
>PVHY01004504.1:0-93480 GCA_004024945.1 Uropsilus gracilis
GGCTAGACGCTGGAACTTGCTGGCGGAGCATCTCTGGCACCCCCGGCTTCGGCTTGCGGGAACCGTGGGCTGCTGGGGCGCAGCGTGCGAAGTCCCTGGCTTGGACCCGCGGAAATACCCCACGCAGAGAACTGGGCACCTACCTCAGGCAGCCAACTGAGCCCTAGGATTGGGGCTGCGGGAGCTTGGTTCCTTTCACTTCTGGCTTGCTTGAGGGGTACTGATGAAGGGAGCCGGGAATACCCCATCCTGCGCGGGGTTCGTTGAAACCTGGGAGCAGAGCAGGGAGTTCTGTGGGCTTTGCAAACAGGTTGACTGAGGGTTCCCTTTTAGTAACGCTGACTGCGAAATTTGCGCGTGGGTGTTCGGTGCCCCTGGAGGATAGCTGAGCAAGCCAAGAAGTTTTGTAGCTTTCTCTGATTTATCAGTGAAGTGCCAGGAGGCTTCAGCAACAGTTTACATTTCCACCGTCCCTGTGAGGGGCAAGGGGTGATCTGGGGAGAGTTAGAGTTGAGGTCTGGGCTTGACATCGCTCTGTTTGTGAAGAAAAGACTGGAGACAGGATGTGAGAGTGAGGATATGCTGTCACGCGTGTTTTCTAATACATCACTCATCTGTTGCCACCTTTCCTTTCTAATATCAGCCATAGTATTGAAGTTGTTTAAATATGCAAGTAGAACTCCCTTCTTTTGATATTTTGTTTGAACCTCAAAGTTGGAACGCTTGGGTTTGTGTGTGGTGGAGGCATTTAGGTTATTCGGTCTTTTTTTTTTTTAATGTAAGGGGAAAAACTTTATTTCAGGAAAAGGATTCACGATTTACTGGTACATTTTTCTTGGAATGATTCTGAATGTCCCTAGAGAGCTCTTACAGTTCAGTTTTGTATGGTCAAGAGAGAACTTGATTAATTAAGATGATGGGGTCTCTGGCGTGTTCTCTTGAGATGTCTGGGTTATTTGGTGGTTTTTTGTTGCCAGGTGGTCTGTTAGTAATCCGTGTTCCACCTTTCTGTGTTGTGGTGATAAGCTTACTGGAGGAGGAGTCTTGTTTTTCAGGAGTCAACCTGTGGGTGCTCTGTTATCACAGAAATGGTAATCCACGTAGACAGTGTACACGCTAACCAGGTGTGGGTTGTGTGTATGTGTGTGTGCATGTGTATGTATGTATGTCTGTGTCTGCGTTACCTTTGCACAAATGATCTTTGGATCTTTTATCTCCCTGTTAGTGTCAGGCAGTGGGTTTGTTGGGTAACTGTGGGGTGGTGATCTGCATCTAGGGTAGCCTTTTTGTGCTATTGACTTCACTCTGGTAGTTGGTTAAGGCTTCATGAAAGCCACTTAGGATGTTACTAATCAAATCAAGAAGTCCTATTCAGTGGTGAGTGAAAACATGCAACTGTGGGCTGACAGCTATATAAAGTCTTGGTCTTGAGGCTTTACTTGGATGGGCTGCTGCTTTTAAACCTCAATGTCATTAATACAAGGAGCCCTCTTTAAAAACTTAATGAGCTAGTTTTCTGTGTTTATATGAGCTGAATGAGTAGATTTCTTGGATTTATTTACTTTATGTGGGCATTGTATTTTGTTAATTTACCTACTGGAAGTTGGAGAGTGGAAATACTTCTTGATGGAAATTTAAGTGAAAAGGAATTATGAAGATAATTCTCCTGATCCCATAACAATAGAAATAGAGATAATTGCTGATTTCAAAAATGTATGATAGTTTTGCATTTTAGCATGGGGGTAGTTCCAGCAACTCAGAACTCAGAACTCAAGTGTTCTGAGGATTCCAGGTTAATGTGTGCTAGGTGATTGGAACTGTGTGGTCCCGGAAAGAACTGCTTACTCCTCATGGCCTTTGATAGTCCATTGAGAGTTTTTAACAAATGGGCTGATGTTATATCTACCTTAATATTTACACTTTTATTTTAAAAATGACTTCTGCAATGTTTCTAATCTCTTCCCCATTATTTTTAATCAAAGCTGTTGAATGTTAAAAAGAAGGGCTAAGAAGCAGGAAAGCTGTCAGACAGAAAAATAGTCACTGATCATAAAAACAGTGTAAACACAAACTCCACTGTTTGAGGTCTGACATCAATAAACTGGCAACTAACAGTACTTTCTGTTCTCTGCTGAATATGCCTTCTGAGAGAGTAAAGAATTAAAGAAAAATGTTACTGCTAAAATGCACTCCATCAGAAAGACTATTAAAACCTTTGTCTACTTGCTGCAGATCATGTTTTTGAAGAAATAATTCTTGTATTGATATCTGTAAAAAAATTTTTCCCCTTAAATCATAGACCGACTGAAACAGAATACAAAAAAGCACTAAGTTAGTGGAAGAGGCGTGTATGAGCAAGAAAAATTCCAACACATGTCAACTCATTTTAATTATATTTCATAAACTGAAGTTGGAGTCATATGATTCCTTCACAGAAAAATAATCTTGCCAAAATGGTAATTTTTAATGTTCTGTACACTTTTATAAAGATTAGGTGTTAAAAATAATAACATCATTTCAAAAGTTTGAATAGAGTGATGAAGAATAGTTGACTGGTCCTATTGAGTTAAGAGTCAAAATGACAAATGATACAATATATTGAACACTCAATCTAGACAAACAGATTAAAGAATTCTAAGTAGTGACAACTTATATTTGGTGGAGAAAGGAACAACATCATTAACAACACAGCTTCAGAGATGCTCTGCAGATGGAATTGTGAAGGATGAGCTTTTGAATAACTAGAGGGTATTACAGCATCAAAACTAATTTACATGAGTTACTTAGATATGCTTTTGGAGTTTTGAATACGAATTGCACATAAGTGCTTTATGTTTTTAAAAGAGGACATTTTTCCAGTATGTAACTATAAAAGAAGCAGCTGCATTCACTTTAACACCAAGCTGCTTCCTAAATATAACACGGATCCTTAATTTAGAGCTGTTAACAGGATTAATATCTAAGTGATAATTAACACGTTAAACCTGTGAAAGTAGAAGGATTTATAAACTCTACTTTCAATTTAGGAAATGTTAGTAATTGTGAGCTTGAGTGGGATCAGTGTTTCAGCAGATGTGGCTGTGACATCCTTGCTCCAAGAAATTTAATATTTTATTCACCCTTCAAGAGTTCATTAATTGGGATTATTGTATTGATGATTTTACTAGCATTTTCATGGATGGTTATTCATAATAGCTAACTGTAGCTACTGATATCAGGAAGCCAAAGAGGATTAGGTGCATTTCCCTGTCAGCTTGTATATTGTTCTTGAATGAGAAGAAATAGAGCTCAGTCATTGAATTCCTTGGGTTCCCCTTTCATTCTGAGTCATGTTGCCTAGTGTTGACCAGTTATGCAAAATATACTTAGTTATATTTTATAGTTTTTATAGTTATAATCCACCTACATATATATATAGAAAATGTATTTTATATAATTTATAGTTATAATCCACCCCTAATTTTATTATGAACCTTTTGTAGCTACTACATCAAGCAATTCATTTGAAGAAGAAAATAGAATTTAATGTAATACAGTTATTTCATGTCTTTTTGTAGAATATTGAAAGCAACCCTGAGATGTTGTAACTTAGAGTTTCACTGCTGGTGGAGGCTCAACATTATTGTAGGGGATAAGCTTGATTCAAAGCTTGATTTGTAAGCTGAACTGTGAACTCACCTGAAACAAGCTAATATATTTCACACAAGTTAATATATATATATATATTTTCTTTCTTTTTTTTTTGAGACTAGGTTTTGCTATTTTTGCCTGTGGAATCGCAGGCTCACGTTGCCTAGGGTACCACAGACTCAAGCTATCCCCAGCCTCAGCTTCCCAGGTAGCTGGGATTACAGGCATGCGCCACCACGCTCAGCTATTTTTTGGAACTAGGTCTCACTATGTGCCCCCGGTGGGACTCTAACCATGATCTCTGGCCCCTGCTGTGGCTTCCTAGGCTGCCACTTATAGGCATGTGCCACCATACCCAGCCAAGCTAATATATTTCAAGAATGTTTTTGAGTGAAAAGTGAAGGACAGTACTTTTAAAAAAACAGTACCATTCAAACTAGTTATTGGCCATTAAGTATTTTTGCGTGAATGGCTTCTAAAGTATAACTTTGTTATGATATGGGAATCTGTAAAATTTTTGAAGTTAAAAAAAAAGAGATAGATCCTCATTATCAAGGAAAGATTGGACATTGACCTAGATTTGAGGTTCCATGCAAATATTTCTTGCATGGAACAAAAAACTGTAAGTGTTGGATTTTGGTATTTTGCAGCAAGGGACATGATGATGCTTGCTTTTGATTTTGCCTCTCTAGGCATATTCCAATTGTGAGTCTTTTGTAATTAAGTATGCTGCAGTTGAAAACAGAATCCTAAGTTACTAATGCACAAATGATTCTTCAATGCTTCAACTGGAAAGAAGCCCTTTGCTGTGTTCCACTTGCCTGCATGAGGGTTGGCTGTTGATTTGTGCCCTGGTATTATGTTAGCGAACAGCTCATTACTTCTGGAAGAATCACAATGTTAAGAAAAGCTCTCAACTTCATGGCAGTTAGGCACTATTGCCTTGGTTTTAAGACTGTAGCTTTGTAGTAATGCATATTTTAATTTTGGGTTCTTCCAGGTCATCATTTTAAAAAGCACACTAAGTAGTACACATAAATGAAAGATTTAAATTATAATATGACTAAGGCTGGCAGTAATCCTCCTAGCAGTTTGCTTCTGGACTCTCGATTTCTGCCCATTGTGCTTACATGGGACATATTTTGGGTGATTTGGTCTCTGTGCTTGACACAACCATATTGGTTGTAAAAATATTAAAATCTTCTGTGTCTTTTGGGTGTTCCTTCCTCCTCCCAATGTAAACAAATCTTACATAATAGTAAAAGATTATTAAAAACAAAAACAAAATCTTCTGTACCGGTAGGTATCTGATGTTGTTCTGAGCCCCCTGAAATTCCCATCAGCACTTAAGTCCTGTGGGACTTTACTACTTCACCTGTCTTTGCAGTCATCGGGAAGCCCCTGATTTGGACTTCCCAAGGCACCCAAGGCAGGGCTGGCTTGGGGCCATCCCTGGGATTAGATTGTTGCTGGAGCTTATTCTGATTGTGTGATACTGGAGCCCAACTACCTTGAAAATATTTTTTAAATATCGTTCCTTGATAGTTTTACTCATAACAAGAATAAATGCATTATCAAGTGGTTGAACTTGAAGTCTGTTTAAATTTACATTTTAATTTTTCTTATCTAACATTTACATATGTTAGAAACACTTGAATATTATTATTTGCATGTATTTTCATTAGCAAAGAGCCCAAAGGTAACTAGACCCTTCGTAGTAATCAATTCATATAAAGTCACTACCTTCAATGTTTTTGTTGTAAGGAGAGATTTTTACAAAAATCATAAAATAAGCCTATCAAGCCACACTCTTGGTAAGGAAGGGCCTCAGCCAAATTTCTAACCCAGCTCATCTGCTACAAATCTTTACCCTTCTACTCACCCATAGCTGTCTCAGCCCTCTTAATTAAAATGTTTGTATGTGAAAGTAGTTCAACAAGCCTTTTTTCTTTTGGGAAAAAAGTAATTATTTTTTTTCATCCCCATTTCTAGTTTTCAGAATTAACTCAATTTATTTTGTATTGACTTCCATTCATTTTTGTGCTTATGAATTGGTAACAGGGCTTCATTGTGCCCTATCGACCCATTTTAGGAGCTGGAATATCTTCTGGCCTCTCATGGGAAGCAGAGGGGGTATTTGATGAATTCGCACACTCATTAAGGAAAATTCATTTTTCTTGTGGATCCATTCAGGATAAAACTCAACATAAAACTTCTAGGTGGGCCCTGAAAAACAATTTAGGCTTTTCTCTTAACTGGCAATTACAGCATTCCAGGTCCTACATCAAATTTACTGACACCAGCCATGGGCTTTCTATTACTCACCTTCTTTGTCTGGCGTATCTGCTTTAAGTTGCTATCAGGTAAATGAGTTGGTCAGGCCTTTTCCTCCATTAGGCTGAACAACCAGTACCTGTGGTAATGTGCCCTCCCCATGATTGTGCAGCACAGGGTGTGTGCTCATGTGTAAGTATGCACACCTGGGCCTAGAAGACAGGGGATAAAGAAGTGCAGAGAGCAGGAGCCTATAGGAGTGGTGGAGAGAGCACCTGAAGGGAGAGAAATGACAAAGAGGCCAGAGAAAGTGTGTGAAGATTCCTGCGTGGCTGTGGGGCTCGCCTGCCTGCCTCCCAGGCTCTTTGCCCCTACTACCCTGCTCTGCACTACGGTTGGCATCACAAACAGGCTGCTTATCTGCACCTGTGTAATAGGGTTCCAAATACTGCTTTCTCCCAACCCCCAGTTACCCAAATTCTGACTATTAGTCAAGACCCAGTTTTAATTATCCTTCCACTGAGCTTTCTCTGATTATGCCAATTCACAAAGCCCTCTCTCTGTCCGAGCAACTCAGGTGGTAAATTCTAATTTTAATGTTTGATTGAATCTATTTTCTTATTAGCATCTACTTGTGGAGTTCTGAGAGTAGGGGATTTGAATGAAAAAGAGTACTTCTCTTTACTGAGGATTCTGGAAAACGTTGGAGGGGAGAATGTGTCAGAGAGTGGGGACCTGGGTAGCCGCCCTTGGAGGATCTATTAAGGCTTGCCTTAGTGTCCAGACAGGCAGTGAGCAGTATTAATTATTGGTTATCCATGACATGCTGCTTATCCAGCTAGGTGCCTTAGAGTCAGAATGCCTAGTCCTCAGGTTAATGCTACAAAGTGGGTACCGTTATGAAGTCCCATATTTTATACAGGAAACAAAGACTGAGGACCTTTGGTCTAAGGCCAGAATAGCTGGTAAACCAGAGCCAAGTTGCATCTTGATCTGTTGGGCTGAAGTCCTTTTCTACTTCTGATACATGGAAGTGTACACCAGTTGGGTCATTATGTTTAATCTCAGTTTTTGTGGAAATTTCTCCCAAATGCAAGAGTGCACACATACTCAGCCATTGCCAGAGTGTCCATACATGGAAATAATTGGCATAGAGACTATTGCTGAATCGCTTCTACCTGAAGTTAGCAGTATCATTTGGGAATATGGGAATCGGCTGTGTTTTGATTTGGCACAGACCTTATGTGTAAAGATGATAATATCTTAGAATGATTTAGAGCTTGAGAGATTGCATATAAAAGTGTTGACTATCTGAGAAACCATTGCAAAATTCAGAAAATCCAGACATACTTAGGAAATCCGCGTCATATTCCTTCTCATTAGTGGCTTATCATTAAGACAGAGCTGTTCTACTGAATATGCAAAGCACTGGCTTTTGAAATTAGTATGAAGAGCAGAAAAGGAGAAAAAAAACAGTCTAAGCTGTGAGTGGGGTGGCCCAATGGTGGCCTTGGTCACTCCTGAGACTGGGCTGTGTTCAGGTGACTATCCTTGTCTATTCTCCTTGTCCCCTGCACATCTTGAGAGGAAAACATCTTTGGTCGAATGGGAACAACTCTACTAAGAAGATGATGGTTCTTTGGCTAAGCAGGTGTGAAAAATCACATTTCTGAAGATCTGTTTCGTAAAAGTGTTTTTGCTGGGTCAGCTTGAGGTCTCTTGACTTGAACTTCCATGGGACTCCATAATAACCCCATTTCCAATACCAAAGTCTCTTAACAATTTCTATAAAATATAGTGTTGGAATAGGACCAGTTTCTCTCTTTGCCTCTGGCACAATAATATATAAAGAAATTCAAAAGATTTGAAGTTGTAAGGAGAGATTTTTTTTACTCATTCCAGGAATGAGCTTTTTCACATTATAAACTGTCTGGAAATGTGATAGGCTGTCTTGAAGAACTGTGAGTTTCCCATTGTTAGGGGTGTTCAGATGACAAGCAGCCACATATCAGACAATTCCATAGAAAGGACATGTGCAATGGATACAGGTCTCTTCCTGATTTTCCAAACCACTTTGTCTTTTCGAAAATCCTACATTAATACCTACTCACTAACCAGAAGAAACCCAAAGAGGATTCCCCCTTTATAACCAAGGGCAAAAAGCAAAATCAGTGTTCAGTATTTGTTTTGCAGTGGCTATTCTAGAGGTCCTGTACACCCTGAGCAGTGAGGGGGGCCCCACCAAGCTTCTTCCCACAGGAACTATTTTATACAGACTGTGAATTTATGTTCTTGCGTTTACTCTTTGTGAGTGTTATGTAAGTTTTACATGCTGTGTGGTATGATTCCTAGGTTATCTTGGGGAGCTTGGGAACGCTCAAAAAGTTTCCCAACCAAGTGAATGGTAATTACTCCTTCATTTTGTGCATTTGGGCTTACAAAAGGTTTCATAACAGTACTCTACTTTCAGAGAACTGGGGATACCTGTATTATGAGCAGGTATATATATATACTATATGCTGATTGTATATAATATATATATACATAATCAGCACATATATACTATGTGCTGATTGCTATTCTGTATGTATTTATGAGGTCCTCTCAAAAACCCTGTGTAACTGGTGTGTTTTTATTCTCCTTTTACAGATGCAGAAATAATAAGTGACTTGCATGATCTGCACTCCTGTAGTCTATTGCAGAGCAGCTCTACTCAATGGAAATTGAATGCAGCTGCAGATGCACTTTACATATGCAACCCTAGACACAGAAAAAAGGGGGAGGGGACCCTTGGAAATTTATTTTAATAATATATACCCACCAATAGATCTAGAATATTGTCCTTTCCATGTGTGTCAATTATGAATATGTCATTGAGATGTTTTAGATCTCTGTTGTCCTAAGTCTCAAAATTGCTTGGCTATTACGCATGCAGCCCATCTCATTCCAGACTATGTTTCAAGTCCTAAGTGGCAAAGTGTGCCTGGTGGCCACATGGGATGCTCCTAGCTCCCGTGCTCTCAGCCATTCTCCAGTGGCTGTGGGATGACTGCCAAATTACCTTCCAGGCGACACCCTCTGTCTTTGTGCATGTGAAGTCTTCCATCTGTTTCTAATTTTTCCCTTAAATACTACCCTAAATAATCCATTAAAAAAACCTGAAAACACTTCCATAATCTGTCTTAGGAAGCCAGTTACGTTAAAGCTAAAACATTAGGAAAATTCTTCTAAATCTCATTCATTCAAAAATGAATCCCAGATGCCTTCATTGTTTGAGAGTGGAGTGTATCTAGATCACTTCCCTTTTGCAGTTGTTCATACTCATTACAAAGTCACTGCAGCCTTATTCCCCCCGCCTCCCCCTCAGTAATCCCAGTTATTTTGTTGTTTATTTTTTTTTTTTACATTTGCTTCTTTGTGTGATATGTGCAATTTGATGCATATGAACTAGGCACCACCTTACATCTGCTTATCCTTAGTAATAAAAAGGGAAACAATGTTAAGCCAAGATTGGACTTGACCAATTTTTCTAATTATATTTGATGTGTATTTCTTAGTCCTTTTTACTGTGTCGTTATTATGATAACTACAATGAAAAATGACATGCAGCTGATCACAGTGCTGTTTCTGATCAAATTGTAGTAATTTTTTGGTAAGTTTGATTCATTTCCTGGCAGGTAGCATTCTTCTTACAGATCAGAAGGGCCTTTCTCAAGTTGAATTTCTGACAGTAACCGATCCTCTGGGCTGTGGCATTCTTCAATTGAAAAAGCAGAATGTGACATAACTTTCATTGTATGGGACATCTATAAAAAGTGCTATTTTTTCTTTGTAAGTGCAGCCTCCCTTCAGGTTTATATGATAGTGTGAAGCATTTTAATAATTCCAAGTTTCTTCTGGGTGGGGGGGGGCATATTACACTGCTAGCTTAAATCTGACTTCAGTGCTTATTAAAAGAGAAAATACTAAGAACAAGGCTTCAGTTAGAAAGGAAGAAAAATTCATAGAGAAAGATAACTTCATAGGGAAGAATTTCCTTGTGGAGATAGACTCTAAGGATGTGTCATCTAATATTATGTGCATGAATATTAGATATTTCACTTGGATTATAGAGTTGGTGGAATTAAAACATAATGCTTGTGGACATAACATATCCCCAGTGCAGTCCATCTTTCATTTTTTTAAAAAACCAAGCAGTTTTCACACAGCAAGACAAACTAATGAAAAGCTTAAGATATATATTTTTTGTAAGCTATAGAATACATTCAGAGAGCATTTATCGCATACCTGCTGTGTCTATGGCACAGACTGGATAAAAGCAAGTGTATAGGGTACCAGCCCCAGTTTCCAAAAATTTGCATTCTTACTGGGGAGATGTGACATGTTCATTCTGTGCCTTTAGCAAAGCCAGGTGACCTTATTTACATGTGTCTGGTGCTCTGACCGTGTATGAATGCCATGGAAGCAGAGAATGCATCTTACTCATGCTTGGATCTTTAGCACCTTGCAGAGAAGAACTGTATGATGGGTGTGAGTTGGACTCAGCAAAAGTGGTGCATTCACTTTAGGTATGCACATGAATTAAAATATGATAGCATCATATTCATTATGGGACCACCTGTATAAAAGCCTCCTTTTAAATAATGAGTAAAATCTTGTCCCAGTGTGTTTGCTGCTGTTCTGGCTGTGTCTGCTCTCCTGACTCCAGTTGGTGGCTTCTGACAGCTCTACTGCAGTTGAAAAAGATGGTGTTAACCTGAAGGAAGTGTGAGCTGCTTTTCTCAGCATGTCAAGGGCATATCAGGATTTAACCTCAGTCAGACTCCTTCAATATACATAAAAAAGAAATCTTTTTTTGTTCTGAGGTTGAAGAACTTTGATGTTCAATCCTGCTGAATAATCTTTGGGTGTGTGCTTAAGAGATGGGGAGGGTGGTGGGATAAAGAAAATATGTTTGCATCTGCCTGCATACAGCTTCCAGAGGCTATTGAAGAATACATTCTAAGGAATAGTAAGACAACCATTTAGTATTTGTGAGTAAAAGGGATCAACTGAAAACTGATGAGGTTATATAAGCTACCAAGGTGGTGTAACATATCCCATCAAGTGCATAGAAAATGCTGCTTTGCTGTTTGAGCCAGTTACTGACAAGTTGATGTGGACATTGAGGGCAAATGTTAAGAAAGGCATTTTTTAGCATGTAATGGGGAGAAGCTTCACTACACTTTGCTAGGTTAAAATTTTTCTTTCCCTAATACCAGGAATGCTCAAGGAAGAGTTGGCCAGTGGCATGTACTGTGTTTCTGTAATATGCAGTGCCCTATGCTTGGCCTGCAGGGTGTACAGTCATACCTAAGGTCTGCTCATACCCTTCAGGAATTTTCATAGAATGTATGTGGATATGGGGGCTTATAGATTAGTAGATTGAGCATGGGAAAGAAAAAATTTGGCTTCCTGTCAACCTGTTTTTTTGCTTTGTGTTTTCCTTCTTAAGGTTTACCTAACATCACTTCTGATTCTGGGCATATATGCTACTCTTTAAGACTGGTTATTTATATTCTCTTTAATATAAAATCTTATTTCATATAGCATTTTGACATTCATGGCTTATGAAACTGCTTCAAAATTCATTATAAACAATAAAAGCAACAATAAACTCCCCTGTAGCCTGGTAGTATGGGCGGGGTGGCTTATCTCTGGCTTATTGGTCCACATAGAACTGGATCACATTCTCAAACTCTGTGTTTTGAAAACTTTTGATGCTTACTATCTAAATAAACTGAGACCGAAATCCTTCTAATCAAAGATAAACAGCTTTGTCCTGGTGTGTGTGACCGTGTGGTAAGGAAATATACACAGGGACAGAATTATCATTGATTTGGCAATAAGGTTGGCAAGCATAAATGTTTGGTAAATGCCTACAAGATAAAAGCATCCAAAAATAGCAAAGCAGTCAATCAGCCTCAAGAACTGAAAGCTAAGATAGGCTCAAAATAGCATGAAATCATTGATGCTCTGGCGGCTTAGGAAGTGAATATAGGATGAGGGAAATTTGGTAGGGCATGTATGCATGGACCCCCTTCCCCTCCAAAGAAAACATGTACCTATTTGAATGATAGGAAAAATAGCTAATCCAAAATGAGAAGTGACAGAAAAAGAGGACAGATGAGGCAAGCAGTTTAACTGAAAGGGTACAATCATTTTCAGTTGTTGAGGCTAGGCATGTGTATGGAAATACCATTCCATTGAAACCAATAAATAAGATTAGAAGGGAGAGTAGGGAAAGCCTTGGGATAGACAGCATACTACTTTAGAGGTGTGGGAGAAATCTGTATAATGCGATCAAATGATATGTTCTCTTGGATCTAGAGAAACTTTATGAACAAATGGGAGAGAAATGAAGCAGTTAGTCCTGTAGTGAGTGAAATTTGATGGTATGCATAATGTACCATCAGGAGTTCATAAGTATTATATACAATCCAAGTAGACCAAGTGATTCTATTCTTAGCTCCTTTTTTTCAGTTACTTCCTTATCTCTTGCTTTTGCTTCAAATTCTACCATCTAAAATTAGTAGAATTTGTTCACTGTCTCCCTTGAGTTTTCATTTTTCAAGTCACCCTGCCTGGCTTCTACCCCCACTGCTCCAACAGAAATAGTTGTTGCCAAAGTCATGAATTGCTTCCCAGTTGTCAATTCCAATGGACATGTTCCAGTCTCTCTTTATTGTGATGATTAAAAGAAGAATTTTAGTATATTAAAGAAGCCAAGAATGGATTGGAAAAGCTCCCATGATCCTGCCATTTTGAATCTCTCTTTTATCCCTGCCAAATAACTACTGAAGATTTAGACAAGGAAAATGGGTAATTTGGACTAAATGTAAACTGGAAAAGATTGAAATGTTTGACACTTTGCCAAAAAAGAATTGGTCCAAAATAAAGTTGAACTTGGAATATCAGTCTTTATAACTGAGCAAGACATGGAGAAGTAAAAGGAAATTTAATTAGATTATATTAGTAGAAAATATGATCTTTTATGGAAAAATCCCTGTAAACTCTATGGGGAGGAGAGGGAATATTGCTCAGTACACAGACATGTACCTATAAGACTTTGAAACCTAAAGAGGAAGTTAAAAGAGGCAAAGTTGTAAGGTCTGCATAAAGATGAACAAGCACTCAGGAACAGATGTCCTCATGAGTACCAAACTTATTGTTCCAGTGTGGAGAGAATGAGGGGGTCTGTGTGTAGGATATTCTGGTTAATAGTGTTCATCGAAATCATCCTTAACAAATGCCCCTGTCTCCGAACTGATAATTGCTGGTGGATAGGGTTTCTTAACTAAATTCTTAGATACCTGTTTATAGACTCCACATATCACATATATTCCATTTTTTTTTTTTTTTGAGACTAGGTCTTGCTGTTTTTGCCTGTGGAACTGCAGGCTCACTTTGCCTGGGGTACCACAGACTCAAGCAATCCCCAACCTCAGCTTCCCAGGTAACTGGGATTACAGGTACGCACCACCATGCCCAGCTATATTTTTTTGGAATTAGGTCTCCACCATGTGCCCCTGGCAGGACTTGAACTGCAATCCCTGACCCCTGCCGAGGCTTCCCTACGCTGCCACTTACAGGCATGCACCACCAAGCCCAGCCTCTTTTTTTTTTAATTGTTCAGAAATTGTCATCTTAACAAAATTCCAGTGATAGGGTAGGTGGAAGGGGTTAAATGTTACGTCAACCCTTTTAAAAGAGAAAAGGCACACTAATGCCACTATAACCGTTAGGAACAGACAGTTTTTTAAATACCTGCCCTGGTCCTTTAAGTCATCTCGAAGGTCAGTGAGAAATTCTGAGTGCTCAGATGCTCTGCAGGGAAATTTATCTAGAGAAAAAAGAATGTATCAGCTCATTTTGAAAAAGGCTAGGGCCATCAAATCATTCCCAAAGTACTCTTTGAAATCCAACAAGTCAAGCAAAGCTATGCTTAATGATATGCTTGTGTTGATCAGAGCTGACATTATGACATTAAGTGAAAATTTGTGATACATTAGAGCTTTATTTTTTGTATTATGTGTACATTCAAGTATATTGACTCATTGTATTATTTCTACCTAATTATTATCCCATTTTGGGATACATACTATGTTAAATGGCTACCAGGGTATCTCACATTTTTTCTGATAAATACATATGTGTGTGTGTGTGTGTGTGTGTGTTCTTTTAAATGCAAAGTCCTTGATCAGGAAAATAACCTCTAGTTATACTTTATAATGTTTTTTCCATTGGGAAATATAATCTAATTTATGACCCAGTTTCTGAGGACACATTAGAGCAGAAAGGAAAGTGTCTTTGCTGGCATGAGGCATTAATATAAACATTGTTATATATTATAGCTTAATTTATGTTCCTGCTTTTCTTTTCATATGAGTATTGTAACTGCTTTAAGGTTCCCAAACTTGTATTATATTTGGATTCTCTCCATTATGCCGAGCACATTAGGGTGTATATAGTAGGAGCTAATTTAAGCATTTCTTAAATGAATCATATTAAAGTTAAAAAAATATGGAAACTTCATCAAACACAGGTTAGTCTTGCTCTGATGATTTAGAGTTCCTTTAGGAACTTGGAGTGTTTCCAGAAACCAATAAGAAAATCAATTACCATTGAATGGCACTATACATTTTGTTTATTTAAGTTTTCTGGGGTTTTAGACATAATAAATGGGGTTTTACTATAAATAGGAATAGATGTGCATGTACACAGACCCATTGAATCTAAAAAAACTCATGGGAATGTGCAAAGAGATTTTTTGATGCAAATGGTGCTAGTTCTAAGGAATATCAGGTATCAGATCTGCTGCAAAAGTTACTCAGTATGCAACCAGACAGCAGTTGTGCCAGAGCAAGGTAGTCTGGTCTGAATATGGGTGAAGGCGAAAGACCAGAATTGAAAGAAAGAATTGGCAAAAACTATAGAATGGCTGTCTACCATAGATGTGGTTTTGTAGTGTGTGTGTGTGTGTGTGTGTGTGTGTGTGTATACTTTCTCTTTCTCTCTGTTCTCATCTTCTCCTAACTGAATTTGATTTTCTTTCTGCAGGTAAGCAGACTAGTTTGTCCTAAGGTTCTCCACTTTCCAGTATTCAGCTTTGATTTGCTTTTTGCCTTTACTATAAAGAGCTGACTCCTCCCTATCCAACTTATTCCTTAGATTTGTGAGATTCACATTATAGAGTCTTTCATAAAAATGTCTCTGAAATACCTATTTTTTAATAGGTACTTGAGCAAATCTTTCATATTTTTGGGTCCAAAATCTGATCTCTTTAGACCATGAGATGCTAATTGCTTTTCATAATTTTCATTGAATAACCCAGGTGGCAATTTGTTAGAACTCCTCAAAGTTCCTGAGTCCAGAGAAGTATAAATTAGGTTCATGTTTCCAGCTGTAATTGCAGATAAAAATAGTCAAAAGGGGAACTGGCCACAGTGAAGATAAACATTGATTCCATTCATTTACATAAAGGATGTGAAGTTGCCTATAGAGTTTGAGTGAAATGCTTCATGAAATATGAGTTTAAAAGGCAGTCTTTTGAAATCATGTGATTTAAATGTGCATATGTAGCAGAATTAGTAACTTAAATTTTGGCAAGTAGATGGCTTGTCTTTAATATACAAAAAGTTATGCATATTATGTATAATGTATATATATATTAATATACAAAAAGTTATGCATATTATGTATAATGTATATATATATATATATATAGAGAGAGAGAGAGAGAGAGAGAGAGCACAAGCACAGACCCTTTCCAGTGACTTCAGTTTACCTTGGATACAACTCTCTAAAGGTTTTCTGACAACCTCCTTCCGTCACTTCATAACTCAAAAGCAGCAGTTTTTCTAAAGCCCATTTTCAGAAGCAAGCTTGGAATCCCCTTTGCAAGGTAAAATAGCATATTTACTATTATATATATGTATATATACATATACATACATATATACATATATATACATATTTACATATACATACATATATATATATGTATGTATATGTATATATACATATATATATGAAGAGGGTCTTGTTTCTTTTCTGTTAACCCAGAAGAAATTTATCAGTGAAATAATGGGGTCTTTCTTTATATTTAGGTTATTTACCACTTCCTCTTAAGACTTGTCTAAGTGCTCAGCTGCCTCCTAATTAGCCTACAATGTCTCCTCTCCAATTCCCAGCCTGACAGGCTCCACCTGTCACCTTTGTCTACCACTCCAGCTCTATGGCTTTCTCTCACACTGTATTCCTGTCTCTTTGTTCCAGCTATCTTGCTAGCCATTGTCCTATTCTCATTTCTGTGACCTGCCTCCTTTCTGCAGAGAGTGGGTCTGCCCAGGGCCTGTTTTCCTTCTAGTATATGCTTTCACAGGACCATTGCCCTAACATTAAAATATAATCAGTTTTGTTGTAATGCAATGTATAGTTTTTAAAAAATCAGCAAGCTGTGTAAAATGGCACAATGAAAGCCCCAGGCTTCCTTGAATAGGGGTTAGGAGCATAACTTTCAAAACTTCCCTGCAACACATTAAGAGATCAGAATTAATACAACTAAAATAAATTTTGCAGTGGAAAGCCATTAAAGAAATGTGGAAAGACTTCAACAAATATGCTATTTTACCTTGAAAAGGGGACCCCAAACTTCTTTTGGAAATGGGCTTTAGAAAAACTTCTGCTTTTGAGTTACAAAGTGACGAAAGGAGTTTGTCTAGAAACCTTCACAGAATTGTATCTGAGGTAAACTGAAGTCACTTGAAAAGGCCTGTGCATGTGTTTCCTTTATGAACTCCTACTTGACTCTGTTCAATGGATTGCAGATTTTTGCATGTTCATTTAATGTTTCTTGAAAATGAATTTGCTCTATAAGCAAACACAGAATCATGTCATGCTCAACTTGTTCCCTAATGTATCAATTTCATGATTTCAAAACAAATGTAACATCAGAGCTAGCTTTATGCTATTGAAAGCCTCCACTTTTTTGCCTGATTTTCCATGAATGCCCACATTCCACCTGAGTTCAGACTCAGTGGGAGTAGGGCTGTATTTGCTTGTTATCCTCTCTGTAACATCATCTAGCACATTGCGTGGTCAGTGGGAGGCTCATGGCAAATGACTAAATGAATCTTTTTATCCATTTTCCCTTTTCTCATGACCCTGCTATTTTATATACCCAATCAGTGAAAGTTTTATGGTTGATGATAGCCTTATGTGTTTTTCTATATAGAGAGCAAAATCTTGGGATGGCTTTTTCATTAATTATTCACATGGCCCCTGTATTAGGCAGAACTGAGCTAGGAAAACAGAACTCATGCCAAGTTATTTGATAGAGGGAATTTCAGGTGAGTACTCATTCAAAGGTATTTTTGAAAACTTAAAAGTAACCCAAGTGACTGTTGATAAATGAGTGAAGAAGTGAAGAAATTCAGACACACACACACACACACACACACACAGAATTATTCAACCTCTAAAAGCGATTTTGTCAACAAAATGGATGAACCTGGGAGATATGCTCAGTGAAATAAGTCAGACAAAGGAAGAAATAAACACTGCATAATCTCATGTAGATGGAATAAAAAGGTCAAATATATTGGAGAGTAAGTAGTAGGATTGTTATGTGAGAATCAGGAAAATGTTGGTCAAAGAATACAAAGTTGCAATTGTATCCCATGAATAAATTTTTCTAATAACTAGCACAGCAGTGAATAATGGTGTACCGGACAATGGAAATTGGATAAATGAATCTGTTTCAGGTCGTATCCAGGAAATTGGATAAATGAATCTGTTTCAGGTGTGCATGCACACACAATAAGGGGCAGATATGTAATTAGCCTGACCAGAATGATCATTTCACTACATAGGCATGTATGGATCAACTCATTTTGAGCATGACTCACATAGATACAGTGCTTATTGGAAAGCAGAACAAATGGTGAGGCAGCTCCCAGTTTAGCTGCAATAGGAAGGTGCTGCTTCCATAGGACTGGAGAAGAACCAGGGAGAGAGGTGGCCTTGCCAGAGCCCAGGCAGAATTACCTATGGGGCTCTGCAACTGCACTGGGATAAAAATGCTGACCTGAGAGGGAAGTAAGAAGGGTATCTAAAAACCGGGAAGAAAGAAAGATATCTAAAAACACCTACCTTAGTCTGTCCTTCACCCCAGTGTCCTCCCAAGGCCTCCCTCATGAGAAGTTAATCAGTGGCCAGGGACTGTGGGAAGGTCAGCTGTGGCAATCGGTTCCCTACCCCACAGAACTGGGTAGGTGTGAGGGAGGAAGCAGCGGGCAAGTGACTGGGGTTGCCTCACGATTTCATTTCCTTTCAACAAATAAATCGATCTATACTATCAGTGCTGCCTTATGGATTACTTCATGAAAGGCTTCTTCATCAATTTGTTATGAGAGATGTGCAGCAGATAGGATTCCAGTAAGAGTTTCCTTGTGAAAACTTAACTGATTAACGGATTGTGTGTATTAAGAGTGTCAAGTGGAGGCCAGGCACATCCAGAGGGGCG
This sequence comes from Uropsilus gracilis, assembly GCA_004024945.1. NCBI lineage: Eukaryota > Metazoa > Chordata > Mammalia > Eulipotyphla > Talpidae > Uropsilus > Uropsilus gracilis. Next base: position 18,470 of record PVHY01004504.1, read on the forward strand.
CAGTATGTGTTGTACTTGAACTTTTTTCCTGATGACTCATAATGCAGAATATTTTTAAAAAAAACTGAAGTCTGTCTTGAGCTTCAAGTCACAGCAGCAATGCAGTGCCCCTCACCTTTACCCTGTCTTATTTTTCTTGTGGTTTATAAGCAATATTGTCTTCCAGAAATTATATTTCCAGCTGAATATTAAAGTATTCTCCAGGGCAAAACAAAAGTAATCAAAATGGAACTTTTACAAATAACGATTTTGGGCACAGATTTCCCAGAGACTGAGATCATTCTTTCTATTTGGGCAGCTTTTTTTCATTTGGTTCACTCCTTGTATCATTCAGCACAACAGTGGAATATGTTGCACAAAGGGCTAACCATGGATTTGTGTGTGTGTGTGTGTGTGTGTGTGTGTGTGTAAGGTACTGAAAGACTCAGGTCAGTGGAAAGTGCTTCATTTGTAGGCTCCACTATTTTTTCTTATTTTTGTAAGATATATGAAAGAAAGTTAAAATGAACAAATAAGTTTTTGAAGTCCACCAAGTCCTTTTATGAGAAGGATCAGCATCTGTATTATTAAAATAGAAAAGGCAACTTAATTTTAATGAATGTATCCTAAACTTTAAACAGTATTGATTTTCTTTCTAGGTGTTCTATAGTTCTATTTCAGAACTAACTATTAGTTCCGAATCTCAATGGTATTATATACAAGGTACTTTTTATATGCTTAGTCTATACAATTGTCATTGTGATGAAATATTTGTTAGCCCTTTCTCTGTTAGGAGCACTGTGAGATGCAATTTACAAGGCATGTTATACTGACAAATGGGGATAAATTATACTGGCTACAATATTTTTAATCATACTTAAGAGTGTATATAAGTGAATTTCTTAATTTTTCTCTTGTGTCACAATTTCTGTTTTCAGAACACCTTTCATCCTAATGACAGAGTTGTGAGTTAACTCCACTGTGTCATTATTTTTTCAACCAGTTCCAGCTGTTCCTCCCACCTTTCTCTGTTGATGACACCTGTTGTAGGAGAGGTTTCTGACCTTGGAGTCTGTTATGGTTTGAACTGGCATCCCCTGAAATGTAAAATATCTGCTGGTCCTGGGGATTGCCAGGTATCTTTGAACTTGGCCTCTGCAGAGCATAACTCTTCCCATCTGCCTCCTTGGCCCATACTGCCTCTGCAGCAGCCACTGTCACTGCACTGGCACCTATCTGGTCTGCAGTTTGATTGAGGGCAGCCTTGCCTTGATTGGCAGTCCTTTATACCTGCTCACTCTGCTCCTGCAGAAAGCTCAACAGGTAGCTGAGCCTCTTTGCCACCTGGTCCATTGATGTTCTCACTGCTGGGAATTGTGGGCTACAGTAGAGTGGGGACAGTGAGATGGAGGTGGAGGGATACATACATACGAATTTCTAGGATCCCAGAAAGAAAGGACTTGACTCTGGAGGCCGAGAGTAAGTTGTCTGATTGTTGAGGCCGCATGCACAAACACACACACATTCACACACACACACACACACACACATGCACACACTTAAGGTTCATTTTTAAGCCTAAAAGTAAAAAAGAATATGGGATTTTTATTTCTTGATTCTCTTGTAGGCCGTTAGCAATTTAGTACAGATCCTTAGGGTTGGGCAAAAGCTTTGTGGTCCAAGTCAAGAAATTCAATAAATTTGCAGGAATACCCCAGGTAATAATCCAGTGCACTTTCTTAAACCACACTAAACTCATCAGTAAAAGAGAGTCTGTTACCAGCGTGTGTGGTTATGATGATTAAATGTGATCAGTTAGGCCAAGTGCGAAGTCCAGGAGCCAGTTTGAAAATTTCAGTCCTTGCCCCCTTCCCTCATGGTTTAAAGACAATGAAAGATTCAACTGAAATGGATACACAGGAATAAATAAAGCAGAAAATCAATTCAAGGTTATAACTCAATGTGTTGAAGTAATATCTCAAAGAACAGTATTGTATTACTACAGAAGTAGCATGTGTGTTACAGAAAATTAGACAATACCAACAAGTGAAAGTCACCACATTCCAATCCACAGAGATTACTACTTTTAACACTGTAGTGACTATTTACTTTGATCGCTCTTTCTTTCTCTGAAAAGATACAGATGTATGCATACATACATTTATATATTAACTTTCATCTTAAAAACAAAAATTCTTCCAGTTTCTCCGATGCTCACCAACATGGGTTTCACTGTTATTTATCCTGATCACCACCCAGTAATGCTTCTGCTTGTTACGTTCCTTATGGTTCTTTTTAATGTGTTTGACTTGCTGAAGAGCCCTGTCCAGTGGTGCTGGGGAGTGTCTTCTATTCTGGGTTTGTTCAATTGCTTCTTCATGACATTATTTAGCTTGTTCCTCTGTGTGTTGGTTAACTGGATATTTTGTCGAACAGGTTCATCAGTTTTGTTTCACTGGGTGATATTGCAGATTGTATCATGTTTGAAGGCAGTAATGTCAGTGAAGCTTAAATTAAATGACTGGGTTAGGATAATGACACCCTGGTACTTCCACTGAACAGTTGTTTGCCCCTCTGTCTTCTAAGTGATGTGTACAGAGTTATTTTTGCTTTGTGACTAAATCCTTATCGCTCACTCACTTAATAGTTTTAGCATCAAGTACATTGAATAAATGTGTTTTGAATCAGAAGAAGAAATGGATAGGGCAGGAAATTAGTGTGGCTAAATTTTCAAAAGTGTTCTATACCAAATTTTTCCTGTTCATGTTAAAGAATAGGTCAGATCACAGTAGTTTTTAGATGACATATATTTTGATGGACAAAATACAAAGGATTGTTGGAAATCAAGAATTTTTAAAAATTTTATTTGTTTTTAAATTGATTGCATATGTGTTATATATAACTATACGTATAAAACATTGTCTAACCCAAGGTTCTCCCACCACCTTGTCCCCCATGAACCATCATCTTAATCTCGTGTGCTCACCCTTACCCCAATTTTACCCCCTCCATCTCTTGCTTTACGCATCAGTTCTGCTGACAGTTTTAAATTTTATGTGTTCCTTTGTTTGTTTTTCCTATATTCCAATTATAGGTGAGCTCATCCAGTAAGAAATCAAGGACTGAGCCTAAAATTCAGAAGAAAGGATAGGGTGATTTAACAAAGGATGATTTTGAGTTTATGTCTAGTGTGACTGTAAGGAGTTGGAAAATTTCTGAAAGTAGTAAGTTCATTATCTAATATTCTTTGGAAATTTTAAGATAATTTAAAAAATTAACCCTAAGAAACATAAAAAAATGAGTGTATAACTTTTTTTCAAGGGAAGTCTTGAGTTGAACTGCTTTTCCCTTCATATTTGTATAGTATACTTTTGATCAAGTGCCAGAAGTGTGAGTTCTGACAGTTTCTTCAGAAACTCTCTTTTCAGCTTTTCAGATGTAAATTATTCTTTTCTGTTTGCAAGGAGTACATTACCCTGTGTTCTACTATAATAACTAATTTTAAGGTTGCTGGAAGGATTAAATAGTATTGGATACTTAAAGTGTTTCAAGGTCTAGTGTTAGTTTTCATGCTTTCTAAAATATGTCTAGTATGGAAACTTAGAGAGGGAACCTGCTTGGCTGGTCCATTTTTTTCCCTTTGATGATAAGATTAAAAATATCTTGGGGAACTGAGAAGGAATCTGAAGATTTTGTAAGGAAATATATAGATTGTTATTATCTTTTAAAGATGAAAGATATGATGGATTGTCTTATTGAATTATTATTATCTTTTTTTTTTTTAAAGAAATAGATGCTATTTCTTTTGCAGATGCCTCATGTGCATAGCTTGGTTATGTGGCATTCTTTGGCCAGTGAAACATGATGTGTGCTGTTTCGAAGAAGAAGCTTTAGGAACCCCTGTGAAGTTTTACCAAAACTTTTCTCTACATGGCCCTAACCTGTCATGTCTCAGGTAGAACTGCTTTAAAAATTAGATCTGTGGTAAGTGTATAACATATTTGAGACATGAAGCTTATGTGTATTTGAAAGTCAATACAGTTTTTTTTTGTTATTGCAGCATAACTTAGCTTAAACTGACTGATATGGGGGGGGCAACATTGAGGCCCATGAATATAATACAGGGCTTTATCAATGCCACCTAGAGAGTAAGGTTAAGAAATTTAAAATGATCTATCTGCTTTGCATAGTAGACATGAGGTATCTGAATTTTCCTTTCACTTCTGTGATTCAATGAATTACAAAACTAGAATGGGGTTAATGTGCCCTTTGGGAGAGAGTTTAAGTCATCACAGTTATGTCTAGCACCACAAATCACAACTGACTGCAAGAATGAGAAGTAAATTTTTCTGATTGGATCATGATTCTGTTTTGAAGTTAGCACTAGTGATCTGTTGGAGCAATTAACTGTACGTAAGCTGAAATTTTTAAATTATTTTCTTTCAGATATGCTATTTGAGGTAGTTATTTGAATCACAGTGTCACATTGTGAAATAACACAATCTGTTGCTTTTATAATCTCACAAATTAATTTTCAACTGAAGTATAAATGTTAGTTGATATATGTCATTCCTGGCTTAGGAAAAAAAATCCTTTATATTTAATTTTTTTCCTTCAGAGAGAACATGCTCCAAATAAGCTATGAATTAAGAGAAAAAAGCATTCTCTCTTCAATTCAAATTAATTTCTCAGAACTGAAGCAGGATGAATACTCCTGCTGAAGTGTGTGCCTTAATTACAAACCTTAGGGATCTTAAGTTTTATGGCTCAGTTTAAGCATCCAAACCTGTTCAGCATGCCTTATGTTAGCCAAATTACCTACTAGGTGTTTGTAAATCAACATTTTACATAGAAGAGCTACATAAAAATTAAGAATTAGAGACACACCACTTCCACCTCACCTGGTTGAGTGAGTTGATTTTTGAAAGGAAGTTTTCAACAGATCATTTTGTTGTATATTTGGAGTTTCCAGATAAAGTTAATTCAGGCAATCAAGAAAAAGAGATGATGATCTATAATTCAAAGTTGAAATTTGGATTTTAGATTACCTTCATTAGAAAGCATCTTACTAGGAGATACGTATTTAGTCAATAAAATGACCTCTAGCTTTGCATATTCAGAAAAAAGTTGAGATCTTGGAGATGTAGGGATGTGTAAAATCACCACCTAAAGGGATATTATTGCCAAGATTTAATAGTTAAAATTATATGCAATTTGATTTTAAAGGTTTTATATTTTTGAAATTACTTCCAGGTCATTTCCTTCTATACTTCCATCCTCAGCAAAAAGTAATCTTTTCAACTTAAAAAGGTTTTGCAAATTTTGCAATTATGAGGAGATGTCACAGAACTATTCATTTAGTCTCATAAACTATTCTCTTAGTTTTAATATGAATCATCAATTTATTTTACTAAACACCTGTGTGTTGTTCACTATGCTAAGTTGATGACAAAGATTAAGAGATTTTCTCCTGCCCTCAAGAGGCTTACAAACTAGTAATATGGATACATAAAAAATAGCAGTGTATAGCTTGATATTATTATTACAGAGAAGAAAATAATTCATTTCTAATGGCGTTATAGGGAAAGATGAATAAAACGTGAACACTCATATTCCTTTGAAAATTGACTACTGTATCTAAACTGTAAAACTGCAATGAATATTATATAAACTATGACATATAGAAAATAAAGTTTAGAGAATGAGGATTATTTAAGTTTTTAATTCTATTTCTTTTGGCATGATTTTGATGACCAAAATTCCTTTATTTTTGAATGACACTAAGAATGTATCCCTATGCAATGGTATTCCATGCTCTTTGATTTTTCTGTCCTACTAGGGATCATTCATGACCTGGGGAAGCATAGGCTTTATTCTCAAGTTCGTTCCAGAATCTAAGATCATCCTTACTGTCTAATTTCCTCTCACCTCAGTGCTGTGTGTGTGTGTGTGTGTGTGTGTGTGAGAGAGAGAGAGAGAGAGAGAGAGAGAGAGAGTATGTGATATATTTTATTTATCCTGGTATTTTTTTAAACTCAAATTCTCCCCTACCTCACTTTTTATGTTTCCCACATATAAAAAGTAAAAAACCCAATGATTGAGCAGGGAAAAAATAGAATGCACAATTATGTGGAGGAAAATTAAACTCAATTTACATTGCAAACTATTATAATAATATCTAACCCCTTTTATTGAACTAGATATTGTTATAGTATCCATATTTTAATTACACAACAAAACCTATTTCTTCATCAAAATTAAAAAGTCTTGACTTCCTTATGAAGCTTTTATCAATATTTTATGTCACAATCTTCTCCACTTTTATTCCAGATTTCTATACCATTTGCAATTCTGTAAGTAATAAAGCTTTAAATTATATATTGCCATGTGTCTTGTTTCCTAATGTGTGTGCTAAAACATTTTCTCCCTAAATAAGATGAAAGTCCTTGGAGAGTTCATGGCTGTAATTTGCATTATCTCCTCTCTAGTAGCTAGCATATTGTTCCTAGTAAAAATGCTATTTAGGTCTTCTAGGTTTCCATTGGATAATGGCAGTTAGCTAAATCTAAATTTATCTACACCTTTTCCAGAAGAATACAGATCAGCAAAGGGAACAAATGAAGTTATTACATAACTTAAAGACCTCAGACACTACAAACTTCAAATGACCTCTGATTTGAGAAACACACTAGTCCTGCTGAGGAAAATCAGAAAAAAAAGATGAAATGGGAGGTTTTTGTGGAAATAGATATTTACTAGAGAAAGAAAAAGTGCCACCTAGATTCGAATAGGTAGATCAGAGTGTTGGTTACTGAGGAATTAAAATGAAATAATGGAAATGTTTATGAGAATTGACATGACCAACTCAGGAAAGCATTGCATTTAGTGAAAAAGGCAGTGACTTACTCTAGGGGCATCCACTGGAGACTTGGTAACATTGAAAGAAAAAAGAAACAGGGAAAGAGTAAGATTTTGTTTCTGTAGATTTGTTTCTGTAGAAACAAAATCAGAAGATAGAGCAACTTCTAGGCAGCTCTCAGCCTCACCCCATCCACTTCTATGTTAATACTCAATGTTCTTGGAGAAGGAAACCTGCAAGGTGTGGTTTTGTAACCATCTCCACAATTCATTTGTTTTATTTCAGTTGCTTCAAAACAGCAAGTTTCTCCCTTTCAAACAATAAATTTCACAACTTTATTGAAGTGCAGTTTATATGCCATACAATTGAAAATTTTCATGTGTACAATCTAGTGGTTTTTAATATAGTTAGAGTTGTGCAACTATGATTATAAGTTTTGAAACATTTTTATTACCCTAAAAATAAATTCTTTTGCTCATTCTTGCTCCTTAGTTTTTTTTTTTTTTTTTTTTTTTCAGACTAGGTCTTGTTATTTTTGCCCATAGAACCACAGGCTCATGTTGCCTGGAATACCACAGACTCAAGCAATCCCCAACCTCAGCTTCCCAGGTAGCTGGGATTACAGGTGCATGCTACCATGCCCAGCTATTTTTTTGAAACTAGGTCTTGCTACATTGCCCCGAGTGGGACTCCAACAGCGATCCCTGGTCCCCTCTGCAGCTTCCTAGGCTGCCACTTACAGGCACACACTACTGTGCCCAGGCCTTACTCCTTAGTTTTTCTTGACTTCTCCACTTCCTCTAGCCCAGCTTCTGGAGACCCTAATCTATATTCTTTCTCCATAAGATTTTCCTATTCTGGAAATTTCACATAAATAATAAAGCATGAGATCTTTGGTAACCAGTTTCTTTTACTTTAGGACTATGTTTTCAAGATTAATATATCTATTTTTATTAATATTCACATTTCTTTTTATTGTCTAATAATATCCCGTTGTGTAGATATTTAGCATCTCATTCATCAGTTAATGTACCTTCAGTTATTTCTACATATTGACTATTATGAATAATGATGCTGCTATGTACTTTTCAGTGATGTCATTGTGGTCTGTTTTCATTTTTCTTGGCTATACTTGGGAGTAGAACTTCTAGATCATAGCATAACAATGTGTTTAACCTTTTGAATAACTGCCAAGCTGTTTTCCAAAACACTGTTTTGTATTCCCTCAGCAGTGCATGGAGGTTTTAATTTTTTACATCCTTGTCAACCTTTGATATTATCTCTCTCTTTGATCCTAGTGGATATGAAGTTGTTACTCATTCTACTTTGGATATGCATTTTCCTGCTGGCCAAAGGATGCTGAGCATCTTCTCATGTCACAATCTAGGGTTTGAACGTTTCCATCATTGCTCTGCTCAAAAATATCTTCTGCAAGACAACTTTTACATATTTCTGAATGAAAGAAGTCAAAGGGTAAAGCCAACTCTGTGATAGTCTGGGAAAAGTAAAACTGTGGAGATGATATAAAAAATAAGTTGTTGCCAGGAGTTAGTGGGATGGGGAGATGAACAGACAGAGCACTGTTGATTTTTAAGGTAGTGGGACTATTCTGTATAATACTGTTATGGCAGGTAATAGATAGCGGTCATACTTTTATCAAACCCATAGAGTGTACAATTAAAAGAATGAACTCTATGTTAGCTGTGTACATCCTGTGGTAGAAATGTGTCAATGTAGTTTCACCCACTGTAACAAATGCAACACTCTGGTTCAAATTGTTTTATCATATGGAAGGTGTGTGCATGGAGACAGGGGGTGTGGGAAATTTAGGGACCTTACTTCCAAATTTGCTGTAAAGTAAAATTTTTCTAAAGCATAAGTCTATTTTAAACATTTCTCAGTATTTATTTTCAATAATTCCCATTCCACATCTAATTTTTAACCTTTTTTTGTGTGTGTATCGATAGATATGCACCTATTCATGGGATTGTATCAATATGGTATCATACAAGCATTTTTTGTGTCAGAATTCTTAACAAGATGTTCTTTAAATTCTTTTGTGTTGTAATAAGCACTACAGTTCCTTCTTTATCGATGAGTATTCTATTATATTGATATTTTACCTATTGTTTATTCGTTTGCTGTTTGAAAGTGATTTAGATTGCTTTTAGCTTTTGATTATTATGAATACAAGTGCAGTTGATGTTTGGGTGTCATTTTGTTTGTATGGGCATATGTTTCATGTCTTGCAGGTGATAACATGCAAATGAAATTTATGTGTTGTATGTTAGTACATGTTTAACTTTTAAGAAACTGATAAACTTACTATCAAAGCAGCAGTATCATTTAACATTCTTATAAGGACTATATACTTACAGTTTTTTTGCATCATTATCAACTCTTGACAACATCTGTCATTTTGACTGTAATCATCTTTATAGGTAGGTGGTGATATTTCATTTTTTTCTTTTTATCACCTGGTCACTAATGATTAGCATCTTTTTGAATGTTTATTTTCATTTGTATATATTCTTTGTGAAGTGTTTGCTCAAATCTTTGTTCTATTTTAAAATTTGAATTGTTTGTATTCTTATTCATTTATAAAGGCTTTAAAATATTTTGGATAGGAGCTGTTTATTTTATATATATTTCATTTCCCTTCTGCCTCCCCAGTGTGTGTTGTGTTTGTCTTTTTCTTTGTGTAACAGTGTCATTTGAAGAGGAAAGATAGAATTTTTACACATTTTTATTTTTCATTATTCTTGCTCTGTTGACTGACTTGGATAGTAAACCAGACTGACATAAGTGGAATAAAACTACTTGATATGTTGTATTATCTGTTTTATATCTTGTTGCATTTAATTTGCTAAAATTTTATTTCAGAATTTTTTGTCTTCATTTATGAGAAATAACAGCTTGTAATTTCTTTTCTTGTAATTCCCTTTTTGAGTTTCATTATCATGGTTCTCTTAGCCTCATAAAATAAACTGGAGATATTTCTCCTCTATAAGGAGAGGAGTAAGTTTGAGTTGAGTATTGTTTTACCTTAGCTATTTTGAAAGTATGAGCAAAGTCTTGGAATTTTATGGAAAGACTTTAAATTATGGTACCAGATTTTTGATTATAAATTTCTATATATTTTGATAACTTTTATTTTTTAAGTGAATTTGTCCCTTTAATCTAGTTTGCCATAATTTATTCATGATATACTCTCATCTTTTTGCTCATTAATGATACCCTTATTAATTTTTAATATGTTTACTTTGTGTTTTCTTTTCTTGTTTAGTTTTGCTAACTATGTGTTATAAATTTTACAGGCCTATATGTTTTCTTTTTCATTAATTTTTGTCTTGTCTTTTATACTTACTGTTTTTCTTTATTGATTTTCAAATATTTTGTCTTAAAAATTATATATATATGTTTCACATCATTGTGATCCCTGGGGAGTCACATACCACCTCCCCTCCCTGGCTGTTCCAGCTGGTCCCCTCCCCCAGTTGTGTACTTTCTTTTGGTTGTCCATATATTAGCAAAACCATTTGGCTTCTGTCTTTTTCCTTTTGACTTGTTTCTACCAATACGATTTCTTCTAGGTACATCCATGTTATCAAGAAATCATCAAATTTGTCAAAATTTTAATTGACGCATGATATACCACTGTGTATGTATACATCTTTTTCATCCAGGCCTCTGTCTTTGTCTTTTTATAAGACAGAAGACAGTGATTTTCTACCCTTAGTCTTTTCTAATATATGCATGTAGCTATCTTTTGCCTGGAAGCACAGCTTTAGCTGCACTGGTAAGTTTTAATGTTACATTTTCTTTTTTATTAACTCAAACTGTCACAATCCCCACTTTTTCTATTTTAAAATGTATTAGTCAACTCTCAACCAGTTGGTGAATTTTTCTATTTACCTTTTTTTATGTTCAAGTTAATTCTTCTGGGGCCATAGCTTATTATTTCTATGATTCAATTCCTTGGAATTTGTTGCTTTTTGGTCCAACATATGATACACTTAGGTGACATTTTGAAAAGAATATGTATTCTACCATTACTGGGTATTATTCTGTATACTTTTCATCAAGTCAATTCAAGTAATTTTTTTTCCAGATACTGTGCACACTGATTTTTTCTACCATTCTTTCAGTTCTTGAGAAAAGTTTGTTAAAAATCTCGTGACAGGAATGAATTTTAGTTCTATATATTTTTTATTTTACCTTAGGTTTTAAAACTTAGAACTTCTCTGTCTTTTAAGTTAAATGGACACTCCTATGTCTATGAAATATTCACATTTTTCTATAGGAAAACTTACTCTAATCCGTAGTTATAATATAGTCACATTTTGCTATTTTTGGCTAGTGTATGTTAGAAATATATTTTGCCATTTTTTAGTCTTCAATCTGTCTATATCCATATAGTTACCACATTTCCTAATAATCAGTTGCATTTCCTTACTCTTGCAGCTAGAACAATTTACCATAAACTTGGCTTCAAAAAGCACAATTTAATTTTCTTATATTTATGGAGGTTAGTTATTCTAAGTTGGACTCACCCAGCTAAAATTGAGGCTTAGTCAGGGTTGCTTTTCTGCTGAAATTCCTAGGGAAAATCCTTTCTCTTGGCTTTTCCAGCTTCTAAAGGATATCTACCTTCATTGGCTCATGGTCCCCTTTTATCTTTAAAGCCAGCAACTGCTGGTACAGTCTTTCTCATGCTGTATCACACTGATATTAATTCTCTTGAATCCTCCCTTTACTTATCAAAACACTTGTGATTACATTAGGGCACCTGTATAATCCCAGATAATCTCCCTATTTTAAGATTCTTACTGTGATTACACCTGAAAAAGTCCCTTTTGTCATGTGAGGTAATATTCTGTTCAGAGATTCTGGGGATTCAGAGACTGTGGACATGTTGGTGGTGACTGTAATCTTTTTTACACACCAACATACAGCTAGACATGGCTAATTTAAAATATATTTTGGCATTTTTTATATTTTAACTTGATTATTCAGTCACTTAGCACGTAATACAATTACTGTACAAATGAGTTCACATTTACCACTTTGCTCTTATTTTTTTATTTGTTGTCCTATTTTTCCTGCCTTTTTATAAATTAGACAAGAATCTATTTTTTTTCTCCTGCATTCTTTTGCTACAAATACTATTATGATTTTTAGTGGTTACCCAAGAATCTTCAGTGTTATTGTGCATCTTGAATCATTAGTTTTATCTCATATATTCTTTAAAGTTCTTTGTATTCCCCAAGGCACACCCACCACCTCCCCTTCTTTAAAGTTCTTGTATGCCAACTCTAATACTGGGTTTTGTGTGAATCTGCTACTATTTTTTCCCCTTATAATTATCAATCTCACTTGCATCTTGAACACACATACATGATATCTTATATATTCATTTACTTCTCACCTAGATAATGGCCTTCCCTCTTTGAAATTTTAGTTATTGCAGACTTCATTGTTCTCATAGCTTTTTGGTATCTTCTAAAATGATTTTTGAGATTTATATGTTTTATTTTAGTAGTTGCAGGACTTCAGCAGGTCGTCATGATCTCTGCAGTCATACTAAAAGCATGTGTCAGAAAGTATCATTTATGAAAGTCTTAAAGGAACTGTGCAGAACATGCGAGGAAGACTGTTAGGAAACCTGGTACAGGCACTGGGTTGACCTTAGAGGAGGCACTGACTGTCACATAAGTATACTTTCATTTTTGTTTCCTATTATTCTAGTAATTTCATCCTGGGAAGCTTTGAATTTTGACATGACACAGATTCCCACTGGGAACCATGGAATTTCAACAATAGACCAAATTACTATTTAATTTACACAACTTTAAGAGTTTCAGTTTGGAAAATAGTGTAGTTATACCTAAGTGTCATTGAAATCATTAAGCATGGATTATAAGAATGGATGTGAACGGAATGTATTTTCACATAATAAAGGCCATTTATGATGGACCACAACTAGTACCATATTCAAAACATATGAAAAATTTTACCCCTAAGATCAGGATCAAGATAAAGAAGGTCAAATCTCACTCCTATTATTCGACATAGTATTTTTCCCCCAAGTCCTCACCAGAGTAACTTGGCAAGAAAAGGAAATAAAAGACATCCAAATTGGAAAGGAATAAGTAGAACTTCTATTATTTGTGGATGTCTTGATAATATACATGAAAAACTTTAAATACCACTAAATGTTGTTAGAAATGCTAAACAAATATAGTAAAGTATCAAGCTATAACATCAATCAATCAATAAATACTCTTGCATTTATATGTACAAAAAAAAAAACCAAACTAGATGAAAGGTAATTTAGGAAAACAGTGACATTTACAATTACATCAATAAGAATAAAATACCTTGAAATAAATTTAATTAAGGAGGTGAAAGACCAGTACACTGAAAGCTAAGACATTGTTGAAAGAAATGGAGATGTAAAGAAACAGAAATCTGTACCATGCTCAAAGATTAGAAGAAGTTTGTTAAAATGGTCATTTTATGTAAAGCTACCTATAGATTTAATGTAATACCTATCACATTTTAGTAGCTTTCTCACAGAAGTACACCCCCCAAAATTATAAGATTTGTATGAAACCAAAAAGGCCTCATAGATGATGGGGATGGGTATAAAATTGGGGGTGGGATCAGCATAGAAGATTAATAGATTAAGATGAGGGGTCATGAGTGACAAGGTGGTGGGAAAACCTTGGGGTAGACAGCAGTGTAAAACAAATAATAATTAAAAACAAGACAATAAATTCTCAGTAAGCAAAGCAATCCTGTGGAAAAAAAAAGAACAAAAATGGAGTTATCACAGTTCCTGACTATGACCTGAACAAGCTCTAGTAACCAAGAAAGCGTGGAAAATAAAAGCAACACCACATACACATATTTGTGGAGAAGAATTGAGAGTTCAGAAATAAACCCACATATATATGGGCAACTAATTTACCACAGAGGAGTGACAAATATCCAACAGAGAAGGGAAAGCATCTTCAATTCATAGTTAAAACTTGACAACCACATGCAAAAGAATGAAACTAGGCCACAATCATATACCCTACACAAAAGTTAACTCAAAATGGATTAAGGACTTGAATATAATACTTCAAACTATAAAATACACAGAAGAAAACATAGTAAGATTTCAGCATTGGCCTTGATGTACTCAACTCTCACAGCAAGGGAGAAAAATGGAAATAAATTAATATAACATCAAACTAAAAACCTTCTGCAGAATGAATGAAAAAAGCTCATCAAAACAAAAAGGCATCCTACTGACTTGGAAGAGACATTTGCAAACTGTATGAGGGGTTAATACCCAAAGTAAACAAAGAATATATGCAATTCAACAATACCAAAAAACCCATTCCAATTAAAAAATGGGCAGAGGATCCAAATAGATACTTATTCAAAGGAGACATACAGATAATCAACAGGTATGTGAAAACACATTATCACTTACTAGGGAAATGTAAAACAACCACAGTGAGATTTCATCTTACCTATGAGATTACTAATATCAAAAGTGTTAATGAGGCTTAAGAGAAAAAGGAATTTTCCTACATTGTTGGTGAAAATGTAAACTGGTACGGTCACTATGGAAAACATGGATGTTCCCCCAAAATTTAAGAGTGGAAACATATGAAACAGCTACTCCACTTCTGATTATTTATTGAAGAATACAAAAACATTGCTCCAAAGAAGTACATGCTTCCCTATGCTCATTGCAGTATTCTTTTCAGTATCCAAGGGTTGGAAGTAATCTATATGTTATGTCCATCAGTATATGGATGCATAAAGAAGATGTGGTATAGATATGCAATGGAATAGTATTCAACTATCAAAAAAGGTACCTTGCCATTTGTTACATCTTGGGTAGACCTGGGAGGGGTTTTGCTTAGTGAAATGCCAGATGGATAAAGGCAAATTCCTTTGATTTTATTGTAAAGTGGAAGATAAATAAAACAAACCCTTAGATTAGGGAATAAAGACTGGAAGTCTTGGAATAAAGTGGTAGTGGGTAGTTGGTAAGACAGAAAAAGGCAGTCAATTATATGGTGCTAGATGGAAACGACTTTAGTGGTGATCATAATGTAGCATGTATGAAAATGCTGTACACCTGAAGCCTGTATAATACTTAAACCAATGGTACTTCGACAGAAAGTTTTTTAAAAGGGGGAAAGGAAATCACATCTTAAAAAGGCAGGGACTATAAGAATTGGGTACTACCTGTAGGTGGCAGTGGAGAGTCATTTGTTATAAAATGTAATTTAGGTTCTTCATTTTAACCTTTGTACTTCGTAATCAGTTTTGGGATTTTTTTTTCATTTGTTAAAATAAGTATGTTTAGGTTTGGAAAAGACTATGAAGTTACAGGCATGATATAATATAAATTCCATCAAAATTGAGATCATAAATTTTTTCCTCCATAAAGCTTCCATTTTAAGATAAAACTATAATTTAAATAGTTTATTTTTATTATTTAAATTTTTTCATTAATTTGTTGTTTACACACTTATGTGTATATAGATATATATTTACATACATAGATTTATATTACATCATTGCTTTTCCCGGGGTTCTCCTTTAAAATATAAACAAATTTCACTGCTTCTATATTTGGTACATTGATGAATAGCTCCTAGTTAAATTTTGGAAGATTTGACAGAATATAACATTGTCAGTTTTATTGACCAAGAGGTAAAGATACCATATTTGATGACATGCAAGAAATGGAAGTAAAGACTCATTTGTTTTTGTCAAAAAGGAGAAAAAATAGTAGTAAGAGTGAAGTGTTTGGAACATTTTCTGCAGAAACCTCATTTTGTTCACTGGAGAGCTTTTGAAAACAAGAGCAGTAGTCCTGTATATCACTAAACTTCAGATACTGGGACAGTTTATTGAGAGAGGGTGAGAAATTTTCTTTCTGGGAAATTATTCCAGTCTCTGCTGGTCAGTTTAGAAACTCATCACTCTCTTCTATTCCCAAGTCAGGGAAAGATTTAGGTGACTACTTTCTCTATCTCTTTCAAAGCCACGAAACACTAAAACACACAAATTAATTATATAACCTCTCTGTGTTTTGAGTGACTGGACTTAAAAACAATGGAAGGTGCTATGTGTCTTTCCAAAACAACTCCATCAACATGGACAGACATCTAGTATGACCTCTCTTGTACAAATGAAGCTTCCCAGTAAAGACCATGGCATAGAGCTTTGTTAAAATAGGCTTGCTCATGTATTGTGGACGAATAGGCCATTGATTACACAGAATACTTATTCTGGATCATTTTTGAGATTTGTTAGATGGAAAGCAATGTAATTCCTTTTATTGTTATTATTAAAAAAATTATTTATATATAAATTTCACATCATTGTAATCCCAGGGATTTACCTCCCCACCATTTCCCCCCTTCCCCCCTGCCCAAAGTTGTATGCTTCAGTTTGGTGCTTAGCTTGTTTTGACTTTTCCTCATGGCTTTTGTTTACTTTTTCCCTATATCCCATATATCAGTGAAACCATTTAATTTCTGTCTCTTTCCTTTTGACTTGTTTCTGCTAATATGATTTCTTCTAAGTACATCCATGTTATCATAAAATCATCAAATTTGTCATTTTTAATTGATGAGTAATATTCCATTGTGTGTATATACCACATTTTTTTCCATCTAGTCATCTGTTTTGGGGCATTTAGGTTGCTTCCAAGTCCTTGCAATTATAAATAGTGCTGCAGTAAACATCCGAGCACAGGTGTCCCTTTGTACCCACATTGAGGTCTCTTTTGGGTAGAGTCTCAAAGAGCAATTGCTGGATCAAATGGTAGTTCCATTTTCATTAGTTTGAGGGTTATCCACACAGATTTTCATAGTGGTTGAACCAGTTTACATTCCCACCAGCAGTGTAAGAGTGTTCCTTTCTCTCCACACCCACGCCAGCACTTCTTGTGCCTGTTCTTTGGATGTGGGCCATTCTTATTGGTGTAAGGTGGTATCTCATTGTGGTTTTGATTTGCATTTCCCTTATGAAAGCAATATAATTCTACACACATTTTAAACATTTTTATTTTGTTGGCACTTCCTTTTTTAATAAACCTTTAGGGGGGCATGTTATAGCTTACTTTCTATTCTCCATTCATCTTTAGCCTTTTCATTTAAATAAGGCATTTAACCTGATAACAAGTTGCTGTTTTCATATATTAGTGCTTTAATCTAAAGAAAACAATATTTTCAACTACTCTCTAACATATGCAAACAACTTATAGTTATTCAAAATTGACAAATTATCATGGGTATTTGCGAATGGAAGGTGAACTTTCTACTTTACCACATAATAGAACTGACTTTTGGAGATGATATATATATATATTTTTTTTTTGGAGATGATATATATATATAACAAGTAATATACTTGGAAAAACTTGGATATAAGGTTGTTTCCAGAGAAATTAAAGGTCTAAATTACTAAAGTCCTAAGAGAAGAAACTCTGAAGGTGTAGTGAATTTCAGATGGTCTCGTTTTCTTCTTTTCCATGCTCTCTTCTATGACTGTTTCCTTTATGGCATGTCATTTCTTGACCCTGGGTCTGAAGTTCAAGTATGCCTATTGGTACGCACAGTGCTCTGAACTCTAAAATTATGCCTTTTCTCCAAATCAGTTCTCTAAATTTGATTATCTCCTTTCCCTTCTTAGAAGAATAGGATTCACCGGTGCTTGTTTCCAGTTTTACACATTAAGATATGCCTGACTTTATCTTGCTATTGAACTAGGCTGGACTGACTGTTATTCAGAGCGCAACAGTTCTTTGAAACTTTTGTGTTTACTTGTTTTCTTCACAAGGTTATAAAGTTACAAGGATTGAGCCTCCCATAGCTTCAATTTCAAAGGGAAAAAGTATGATGGATATGCTATTATTTAATGAATGGGGTCACTAACAGCATTTTGGGCAGCTTAGTTCTTTCTTGTATAAGACTATTCTGCATAACTTGCCTCTTTTCCTATCTTACAGATGGTAGTTTCAACCTTCAGTTAACAAAAACTGTCTACGTACATTTCCAAAAGACCTTCTGTAGAGACAGTACTATTCTAGATTGAGAGCTAGCACCATAGTATCAGCATTGTACCAAACCCAAAACAACTACCTCCAAACTAGTAAAAAAAAAATTTTTTTTAGATTAGGTCTAGCTATTTTTTGCCCATGGAACTGCAGGCTCATTTTGCCCAGGGCACCACAGACTTAAGCAATCCCCAGCCTCAGCTTCCTAGGTAGCTGTGATTACAGGCACATGTCACCATGTCCAGCTACTTTTTGGAACTAGGTCTCACACTACGTTGCCCCAAGTGGGACTCGATTGGAGATCCTTGTTTCCCACTGCAGCTTCCTAGGCTGCCGCTTACAGGTATGCGCCACCATACCCGGCCCTAGTCAGACATTTTAACTCTCACAAAATCATCATTGGTCAGGGTCATACTGATTGACTATTCTCTGTTGAACTAATGTAAAACAGTACTCATTTGCAATTTATTTAGCCAATTTCCTTTGGAAACTAAATTTTCCATTGATTTAAATAGACACTAGAAGTTTTCTTCTTGCTTTAGTAGTCTTCATTCCCTACTTTAATTTAGGCCTCACCCAAAAATTCACCTGACAGTTTTTGGCATCTTGCCCTCTTAAACTTTTCATTCACCCTGCAGATGTGGATCTATACATTTTTAAATGTAATTTGTTTGAAGTTCTTTTTTCCAAGTTTAATATTGCTTTCTTGATAAAAGAACTCCTTTTCTTACTCATCTTTACTAAACAAAAGCAATGGCACCTAAACTTGCCCTTACCTCTTAAATGAATAAGAAGAAAGGAAAATGATTTGTTTTCATATAATAAGAAAGACATTGGTTGATCCTGGGATTCTACACTCATGTCATTTATAACCTATGAAAACTTCAATTTATTACTGCAAAATACATTTTGAAAATGTTTTAGAAGATCAAAAAAAGAATTTTTACACTTAAGTTTCACAAATGTTAGCAATTTTTTTTTGAATAGTTGGAGGCACTAACAGATCCTAGTTATTTTATATTTCAGTGGCAACAAAAAAGAATCCCTTATTGATTCATCAATAGTTTCCAGGATTGCTATTTTTTTAACAACATGATTTCACCATCATCACTAATCCACTGATATGTTTTAAGCTTGTCTATAATTTAATTCAAATCAGTTCATATATACTGTAAGTCATTAATTCCTGTTCACTTAATCAACATTTGATATTTTCAGAGTTCAAATCATGTTTTAATTGCTAAGAGTGTTTGACTGAACTTGTCACCCCTCACCCATCCACACTACCACCACAAATGTAGCTATACCAATAAACCTTTATATCATTCATACTCTCTTTGTCACTGTGGAGTGCTTCTGGACTAGTGCTACCATGAAAAATATACAAAACTTTTAGAGACTGGAATATTGCCTTTCCACAAGATAAATACGAATTTCTGTGTCCTTACATATTTTACTTTTTAAGAGGCTTGTTCTTATTCAATATATCTTTAGATATAAAAGGCATTGCCACTATTTTGGGTTCCAAGGTGGGATACTGGTTTTATTTCTACTTTAATAATGTAGATTGGATTGAATCACTGTGCAGCTAAAATAACTTTAAATATTACTTTTAAAAGTATTTGAATGATACCTTTTCAAAATGGAGTTTCCTTTGAGATATAAGTCCACTCTTGGTGGATAAAATGTATTCTGATGAGTGGAGATTCTAGAAATTTTATTTCACTTGAAAAAAGCAGTTTTGTATATTATGATTTAAGGAAACTGAATTTCCACATTTTCCACACATTGAATCAGATACTATGATATTTATGTACTATAACATTAAAATATTTATTTTTTTGTCTCAGGTCACCAGAACTTTGTACAGTAATTATATTTCCCTCAATGTCAACTATTTTCACAGGGTTTTTTGTGACTACCTCCTTCTTTTGGCAAATAGTTAAACTTCCTAGTAAGGAGCACAGGATCTTGGGTTAGATTTCCTGGACTTAAAATATAACTCTTAACAGCTCATGATTAATTTCATCTCTCTGTGAAAACACTAGTCGATAATTTTGTGATATCTTTTCCACAACATAGGTTGTAATATAACATGGCTTGTCACTGCCAGATCACAACAGAAAACTTCAAACTTATAATCTGCTAAGTTGCTGCAAACACAGACTCTCAGAGGAATAGGCAAATAGGAAAGTTTTATTAAAATACTCAGCTGAGGGCACTTGGATCTCAGAAGGAAAGTGGGACCCAAGGCCCCGAACTTTGTTGATGCAGGCAATTTACAGGTTTTGTAAAAGCTCAAAATACTTTTCCATATAGAGGCAGTTTCCTGCTGGACATGGTACAAAATTGGCATAGAATACACAAAACTGGCATAAAATACAATTAATGACACTCTGGACATCCCTAAGAAATAATACCACCATAGGACTAGGCTTTTCATCTCAGATAAATTCTTTTTGTTCGGGACAAACTGTTTTCTTCCCTCTTTGGGGTAGACAGCTGTGTCTGCTTATTATCTTGCTTTTAGCTTTCCCACACATACAGCCTGGCCTGAGTTAGAGAAAGCTAGGAAAAGTTCTACAAAGACCTAGTTGAGTCTCTGATCTTGAGATGCCTGCATTTTTAGCCAACTTTTAGGCCTAGCGGTTAACACTTTAGGTTTCAGTCTTGAGGGGGGTTTAAACTCATTTTTACAATCAAGGGGAAAATGGGTGTATTCATCTGTTAGTCACACAGCTAAATCAATGTTTAGAGTAGTACACAGTTTTATTTGTATCAAAACTGCTGAATTTTTTTTTGGCAACATTAATTTTTATTTCAAATAGATGAAGACCCACCTAGGCTTCTGTGATTTTCTCAAGTTCTTAACATTTGGGATGATGATGAGTTAATGAAGATTCTGTGGGAGCCCTGTGGAAGCTTTTTTCTAGTACCTCCTCATCCTTTGTACATAATATCCATTCTAGAAATGCTTCTAAGTCTTGATGGTGAGGTATCACTGCCCCCTAATATAATTCATTGTGTGGAACTCTGAATTTTTTTTTTTTGACAAATCATGTAACTTGTAGCACAATTCATGGTGAGTACTAGATAAACAAGTGCACAGATACTTTTAGAACTGAAAGAAATCTTGAATTTTTTTTAGCTCAGATCACTCATTTTGCAGGTTAAACAAACAAACACAAACAAACAAACAGAGGACCCCTAACATTGAATTAACATTCTGTAGACTATAGCATCCAGAATCATTTTAGGTTACATTGGGTGGATCTATTTGGAATACAAAGATTCAGAAAATAGACTTGGTGGAGTCAGTCTGATTTGTTCCCAGCTGCTTAGAAACATTGTTTGGGTCTTAGCCTGAGGTAGTTAATACCATCTCTTCAAATAAGGTCCACATAGATTTTTCTTCCCCCTCTTCTTAACAACTACAGTATTCTCTGGTTAGTATTTATAGTAGGAGAAGAAAAATGATAGGGCAACTAAATGTAAGAGAACATTTGAAAACCAGGAGAATGGTTTGGATAGTATTATTTTGTTTTGTTTTTTCCTTACACAATGCATTATGGCCTACCTGATTCTTTAACTGGACTAAGTTCCCAACAAAAATATTTGCTGATGGATTATAAAGCCAGCTATAAAGGAAAAGTCAGATAGGCCCTTAATTCCTGTGTGACTGTGGAAAATTTTTCAGTTGCCTGTGCTTCCATTCTTCATCTGAACAATGGAACTGGTAAGGGAATTGAGGTCCTTGGGTCATTGTGGGGTTCCATTGGATGATACCTGTTGAGTAGTTAACATCTCACCTGGCACATACTATGTTCCAGCAAGTGGTTATATTCATCTATCATTACCCCATAACTTCTTAATTTCAGGATGAAGGAACCCCCTTTCCCCATAATGGGCTTCAGAAAGTTCATGGAGACCTTAAAAATGCATAAAATTTCATATTGTAATGCGATTGACAAAGTTGTGAATAGAGAGTTGTGTTGGAGAGCTGGGGTATGGTTGATCAGCTTTGAATGGCTGTGTATGTAGAAGGTAGCAATTTTCAAGGCATGCTGTGATCTGGAGGGCTAGAGCTAAGAGGAGACTTCAGAGTAGGAAATGATAGTATCTTAAATCAGGGTGTTTCATTCTGGTTGCATAAATGTAGACACAGTGGTTAAACTGTTATTGTAGAGAAATGGCTTATGCATATTTAGTGAGCTGCTTGCATTGAAATGAGTGGCGGTTACAATAACATAAATGCTTGTGTGGTTTCCGAACAGTTAATAATTGTTTAATAAGCAGTTCCTTGTAAACCTCCCTGAGTCGTTGTAAGTTGGGTAGAGATGGATTATTCTTCCCCATTATTAGAGACAGAATAAGAAATAGCTAGTAATGAGGAAAACACTTTAAATATAAAGGAGAAGACTAATGGGGTAGACTGCCAATTACCATTATGAGAGATTTTCGAAAGTGAGAGAAAATGTACCATGTGGGAAAGGAAGTGAGACTAGCCAGAGGCAATACAATCCCATGTATCCTTGGAGAATTAACTTCCTTTCATTTCCAAATAGATTCCTGAAATATATGTACAGTTAAGGCAAAAGGGAAAGCTGTATGGTAGAGAGGGAGCCAGAGAATTGTGGCTCTAGTACTGACTTTCTTTGTAACTAAAACAGTAAACTTAGCTTCTCTTGATTTCTGAAGCATATAGAGCAAGAGTCAAGTCTTAACCTGTCCTCCAGTTAACAAAATAGTGTTACAAAACATTCTGCGAACATAGTGCTGCCATTGCTTTAGGATGACCCAGTATTGGGTCCTTCAAGCACCCTGACATGTGTGCTTGATGATAATGCCTTTAAAATTATTTATGACTTCAATTTATATATACATGTGTTTGATCCCTGCTTTTGTAACCAAGAGTAGGCAAAACCCACTATGATTTGTCTACAATGAAATATTAAGCAGCTTGCTAAATATTTAATTGACTTGCTGAGTTGAAAAAGTGGTTTAGAAATGTGAGACCGTCCTCCTCACTTAGAGGGACACTTGCTGTATAGCCATATAAATTATTAACACCCCATTATTATTTATTATTATTATCACCTAATAATGGGTATGCTAGGAAACATTTCTCCTACACCAAGGCTAATATCTAACAGATTCAATGCTATGATTTTCCAGAGAGTAAATCTAAGATCTTTACAATTTTGACCCCTTGTTGAAATAAAAGAACAGATGCTTATAAAAAAAAACTTTTGATGAACTATCCAACATCTTCCATATTGTGACTTCCTAATTCACAGATTTAGATATATTTTAAATCATATTTCCCACATAGATTGCATACATAAAAGTCTTATTGATTTATTCTGTCTGAACTTTTATTATATACACATAATTTAGTGTAGTGATCATTTAAGACTATAAAACAAAGAAAGAAGCCAAAATTTTAAGAAAAAATCTAATCAAGCTATTGTGGTTGATTCATTTGAGGCTGGTTTTCTTGGCAGTTGAACCTGGTGAGCCTATTATGATGAGTTGCAAGCTTCTTTTTGTCAGAAAGGGGGGAACATGTCAATTTTTAAAGGTAAACTGCCCATGATAAATATCAAAGTAAAGTTTTTCTACATAGGATCTGAGTAGAAGACTTTCAGTATTAATGAAAGTTAAATATTCATAGTAGCTGGTTAATAGAAGATGCAGAGGTAATTTTTTACCTGGCTACTTAATAAATAATTACAAAACCTGGTTTCATGTAGCCTCTGAAGGAAACACAGTGCTTGGGAAAAAGCTTGCTCTGTGTACGGAATGTCTTCAATAATTTCTATGCCCAGATTTTGTACCTACAGAGATCTTATAAAGTTGTTGCAAAGGTAGAAAGAATATGTATATATAAGAGTTTGAAGTTCAACCTTAGTTCCTCCTTTCATCCGTTAACACCAGTGCTATAAATTGTTGTATACACACACACACACACACACACAATCTTTTTGAGATTTATTTGTTGCTAAGATTTATCTTTTAGTATTTTAATGCTGGGGAAAATAGAGCAGATTCTTTGTTAAATTTAAGGCCATGAAGATCAATATGAATATCAAAGTTGAACTTGGGATGTTTCAATAATGCTGCAGTGTTTTGTAAGGTTGTCAGCTATAGTGTTAAGATCTTGGGCATTAATTATTCTTTGAAACTTCTGATTATATTGAACTGGAGGCTACATTTTATCCTTCTTACAGACAGCCTGGAGCTCCACAGTTATTTTATGTTTGAAGTCACTTTTTTTCTGTTTGAGTACCTAAAAAAAAACTTTTATTTTCTGTGTAGGTACTTTCTTTCAAGTACCTTTAAAGGAAAACTTGTTTAATTATTATTACCAAGGGTTTATGCTGCTCCTATAGAATGATGACTTCCTTGTAGCCTTGGGATCAAAGTGAGAAATTTGGATCCCACTTCAGTGTCACTTTGCGTACCAGGAAATTGGTGTCCCTGCGATCATTTGGTGGAAATGGTATGTTAGGAGTTGGGCTCTTTTAGGACTGATTGCTGAACTAATAGAACTTGGAATTGCTTGATGTTAATTTAGCAGACTGGCAAACTAAGCTAAACCTTCAGGGACTCAGAACATGAATGCCCTGTCTCCCTAGTCAAAATACTAAAAATGCAAAGTGAATTCATACAGAGCTTATCTTCATAGCTGTTAGAGGAAATTGATCAATTGGCAAGCATTGTTTTTATCACCAACCTTTGTTGCTAAGCTTTCTGTTGAATTAGACTCCTGTATATACGTACAGCAGTAATACAGTGCAGTGATCAAACTTCAGTCATTTTAGGTTTGTTTCATTTCTAGGGCATATGTGTGAACCCTTCAGTGTGCTGAGAGAGTTGCAATGCTGTATAAGTTTGAATAGAAGTCACCTGTTGCTCAAAAATGGTGGCATGGTTCTGAGAGAGTTGCAATGCTATGTAAGTTTGAATAGAAGTCACCTGTTGCTCCAAAATGGTGGCATGGTTCCTCAATCAAGCACAGAGTGAGGTTGTCTTGGAAAAACTAACCAGTTTCCCTTGTGTGTTGAAGAGCTATTATTTGCATCTCCAGATAGTGTGCCCTCTACTTATCATGCTCTGAACCCCAGGAGACAGAACAGAAGGGTGGCATATTCTGGCTCCTATGCAGATAGGCTATTGATTGGGTTAGGCTAGCGAGGGCACCTAGGGTTGGAGAAAAGTAAGGTTGGAGCCTTTATTTCTCCAGCTTCCTCTCAGTGGTATTTATAGTGCCTGACAGGTTACCTGCTCTTTCTCTCAGACTCAGGTAACTGCTCTGTGCTCTGGTTCCTTCAGGTAGGGGCTGGGATCAGTTCTGCTGTTGTTAGCTTTGGGGCTTTGCACTCTTTCTCAAGGCTGCTCTGGGTCTTTGTAAATTAGTATCTTTACTGAACTCTCCTCATGTTACCCAATTTGAGTGTGCCATCTGTGTTTGCTGAGCCTTGCACTGCTATTGACATTTAATGCTGGTGCCGATTTAGAGGGTGGGAGCCCCCCAGGGAGATTCAGGCTAAAGAAGATTGTGGCTTCTGGCAAATATGGTCATATATAATTTAGCTGATGAACTGCAAAGTTGACTCTTGCTCTTTTTTTTTCCCCAACCCTCTATTGTTCTCTTGAAGTTCATAATGTTGGGGCTACTTTGTTAGGATTATGGGCTTAATTATTTTTTTTGGCCTTTTTTGTTTGATGGAATTTTAGAAATCATAAATTGGAGCCAGAATATTATGGAGTCACAATATTGTGCTGGATAGTATGTGGGCTCTGGAGTTAGGAAAACATAGGTCTGAATTCTCCCCCTCTTCCCTCCCTTGCTTCCTAGCTCTGTAACCATAGATACTTTATATACTCTTTATTTCTCCATCTCTAAAATATGAAGATAATTTTTTGGCTATTAGGTTGTTATCTTACTTAGGTAAGATAATGTATGAAAATTATGAAGTATGATGTATATAAGAGACTTAATAAATGATAAGAAATGGAATAGCTTAAGAAGAGGACACTTGAAATATTGTTATGTCCTTTTAAGATGTACTTTAAATTTAGAGCAGTTTTAGATTTATAGAAAAGATTCAAGGACTATAGAGAGAATTCTATATACCTAGTATTCAATTTACCCTATTGTAACATCTTCTATCACAGTGGTGCATCCATTACAGTTAATGAACGAAGATGGAGCCTTTATTAACTAAACTATGTAGTTTGCTCTGATTATGTTAGTTTTCCCCTAATGCTCTTTTCCAGAATTCTACTGAGGTAACCATGTTAATCATCATGTCTCATCAGATTTTCTGAGTGATGATGGTTCCTTAGACTTTCCTTGTTTTTGATGAACTTGGCAGTTTTGAGGACTTAAAGGACAGGGATTTTGTAGAATGGCCTTTTATTTGGTGTTTGCATGATTAGGCAGGAGTTGTGGATTTAGAGGTGGAAGATCATAAAAGTGTAGTGTTCTCAGCACATGAAGGGTATATATTAGCATGACTCATCTCTGTTGATGTTAATCTTTGAAGTTGATTGGCTGAATGAGGTTATTTTTTTGGGTTACTTTTTATTTCCCTGTTTTCTAAATTATGTCACCAAACGTAGCTCAAATTTACGTAATCTAAACTTAAATCCAAACACTTCCCTTGGGGGGAAGATATGTAGTGAAAATTGTTTGGAAATTTTCTTTACAAGAGATCCGTTTCTTATCTCCCATTTGTTTATCTATTCAGTTGTTTGTATCAACATAGGCATGCCAGTTTGAAATATAATACATTGAAATATAATACAAACATATAGTTTGAAATATAATACATTGCCATACCATTTGTTTTGTTATTCAACTTATTTGAATTTTGGCTATCTAGTATTTCCTCGCTTGACCCCTGTTCCCATTGACAAGCTCTCATCATTTTTTTTTCTTGTATGTTTCCTACACACAGCCATTTCTCCAAGAAACAAAAATTCTGAATTCTGGGGAATAGTATTAGAAACTAAGATCTGGGCACTGGGTCTTCTTGCTATTAAGATGTCATTGCTTCCAGGGCAACAGAGTTTTTCAGGGCTTATAACTTGGAAATGCATGTATGAACAGTGACCATATTGAGTTAGAAATGACTTTCTAGTGATATCTCCAATCTAATTTTTATTCCATGTTTAATTCTAGACTTCTGTTCATGCTCTTTTGTAATATTGCACACCATTACTGAGAAACCTACCTTCCACCATCAGCTCTCTATTTCCTTACTTGTCCAATCCAGTCCAATCCAATACTTGTACCATGCTTTTAGATTTGTGAACCTGTATCCCATGAGAAATTCTATCAAGCGAGTTTAAACTGCTGGGTGGTTCCTTTGTCTGTAGTCATACAGATTCCAGTCATTTCAGAAGTTGTTTAGGTCAGCCTGTCTTTTTTCCCCTACTGCCTTCAGTGAGATTTGTCATACATTTGAAATATACTTAGATTCTTTTGCCATCATCTACATTCCACCCTGAGACAATCTATCACCTTGATTTTTTTTTTCCAGGCACTATGGCTCATTCTCCATATGCAAATTTCTATGGATTTTGGCAAAATTTCATTGTCCTATGTCTACCATTATAGTATCATACAGAATAGTTGCATTTCCTGAAAAGTCCTCAGGTCTTCATTTATTTAAGTGTTTTACCTCTTGCCTTCAATCTTCTGGCAATCACTAATCTTTCTTTCCATCTATGGTTTGCCTTCTCTAGAATGTCATATAAATATAATCATATAGTCTACAGCTTTCCAGACTGACTTATTTCATTGGGTGCATGCATTTAAGATCTATCAATGTTGTATGGATTAGTAGCTTGTTCATTTTCATCACTGTATAAAGTGTACAGTGTGTGGACATACCGAAGACTGGAGATTCCATTCACTTATTGAAGAGCAACTTGATTGCTTCTAACTTTCATAATTACTAAGAAAGATACTAACATCTGCTTGCAAGGTTTTATATGGACATATGTTTCATATCAGTTGGGCAGATACCTAGGTGTGTGACTTCACAGTCACTGGACCATTTTGCATCTCCACCAGCAATGAGTGTTCATGCCTGTTGTTCTATCTCCACATTAGGTAACTAGTATTACCAATATTTTTATCACTAGAAATACCTAAATTTAAATACATGTATTTCTAATTTTTGAATTAATTTATAATATCTGGAGACAGTTAAAGATACAAGCTCATTTGACCCTTTTAGATTGTGTTTTTGTGCTAGAGATTTGACTTTGTTATTTGTGAGCTCTGACTAATTTTCTTTCAGGGGTCAGAAGTGCCTAAATTGTCTTTTCAATGTCCATGAAAACAAGTTTGGATATTTATTTAAGCCACTATTCATTTAAAGTACTAGTTTCAAATATTCACTGGCTCATCAAATATTTATTGAATGCCTACTATATTGTGGGCTTTAGGCATAAAGCAGTGAGGGAAAACGTGACAAAAACCTTGTATATCATGGAGATTATATTTGTGAGGAAAAGCAACTTTTTACATATATTGTAATACAATACAATAATATGCAATACAATGTAATATAGTTCAATATAAGGTTGTAATAAATGTCACAATTAACCCCAAGCAGGGATCTAGAAACCTAAGAAAACTGGAGTTTTCAGGAGTACTGAAACTGGAGTTCTGGGTGGTCAGGAAAAGTCTTAATGAGAGGATGGCGATGAGCAGATATCTGAAAGTGGCAAGAGAACAAGCAGGCAGATGTCCATACGGATGATCATTCTAGGCAGAGGAATGAGTAGGAATGTATAGTCTGAAGTGATGGCATACATTTGGTGTGTTTGAGGAATCATGAGGAGTCCAGTGTAGCTGGAGCTGATTAAGTAAGGATGGTAGGAGCTGAAATTGGACAAAGTATAAGGACTGGGTATTATTGGAGCTGGTAGATCACTGCTTCCCAAACTTTCATGGGCTTCACTCTAACCTGAGAATGTTGCTGAAATAGGCAATCTCATCCATCCAGTCTGGTGTGGAAGCTGAGATTGTTCACTCCTAAGAAACGTCCAGGTGACATCACTGCAACTGCTCCATAGACCACACTGTGAATAGCAAAGATGGAGGCTCTTAATTAAATGGTTTTATTTAGAATGAGACTAAAAGTCTGAGTAACATATAGATCATGGAATGATGTAATTTAATTGAAAGTTTCAGTGTCTTCTTTGTTTATTTGGTAGAGAATCCTCCGAAGAAGCGAGGGAGAAAATTAGGGGACCAGGCAGGAGACTACTGCCATGGTTTAGGTGAGAGACTGTGGCACTTGGTCTTGGGTGGTGGTAGTGGTGGCAGCTGTAATGTGAAAAGTGCCCGCTGGTACAGTGGTGTAGTTTGCGCACTGCCCAAAATATGGCATAGTGGGCAGATTGAGCTGGCAATCCAGTACAATCCATTTGCTAAGCCTTTCACTTTGTGTGATTCACCAGCCACGAGGGACACCCCCTTTTATCCACTTTCTCCTTCCAGAACATAAGAGGTGCCTCTTTATAATTTATGCCAGAGCAGGGTGTGGGTTGCACTCAAGGGTAAGAGGTAAGTGGCTGAATGTGGCTTATGATGTTCTGGCTAGTGAGTGTGTGAAGAAGAGGAGTGTGACAAAAGCTTTCCCCGTTAATTTTCACTTGTTCTGTCATGTGTTGCTGCCTGAGTTCATGGCCCATGAAAGCTTTTCCTGGAAAGCAGATCAGCCACAGAGGAGCTAAGCAGAACTCTGAATTTTCCAGAGAGTAATCTTCCAAAGAAATTGCTCCTGTCAGAGAAGAGGGAAAATAAACCCAAGTCATTTGTTTCAGGCTTCTCTCTGTGAACAGATACAAGTGGACTTTCTTTTAAAATGTCTCTATACATCTCTAAAAGTGGTCACTAAGTATAAGGAGAAAACTGTAGATACGTATGCCAGTTTCCAGGCTGACTTTGGTAGTTAATCTCCCGTGTCTTCCTGCAGAAGTGATCTGAAGCTGTATCTTGTCCAAAAAAATGAAACCATGAAATGATATATAATATGTGCTGGTGCTGTGGTTTCTCTGGGAATGTCTTCATTCAACTGGTCATTGAATGGTGCTGATGGTGGGTCTCCTTTCCAAAAGGTAGCTTCACCCTTGGGCTTACTTGGCAGTGCGGTGGGTACCACACATGGGTGCTTTGCATCTATGTCCTTTGGAACCTGAACTTTAGTTGGTTTGTATATCATTGTTACTAACTTAAAAGAACACGCATAATCCTAGAGGTCTGTTCCATGTGTGCCATGCATTAGTACAGTGCCAAACTTGTCTGACAGACAAAAAATTAAAGTACGATGGTAGAGTGCCATAAGAATGAATCAGTAAGGCTTTTGACGTGGATTTTTATGGGAATATAATGTTTGACTTATTATCCTGTACTGAAATTGATATAAAGGAATCAGCTTAATAGAATTTGGACACATATTGTGGGCCCCTGAGAGCAGAAGGCCCTGAGGATTTGTATTTACTTAGGATCCTGCAGGGAAGGTTATTTCTATTAATCATTTTTCTAAAACAACATTTTGAGTGCTGATGGTAATCTGCCATCAGGGTCTACTCATACTTTATCTGAGTGAGTTAAGAGTTGGAACAAAATGCTCAACAAAGTGCCTTCTTTGAGGTATGTGTTCTCTGGGACAGACTACCCCAAATCCAGTGCCTGCTGAGATCAGGTGTGTTGACTGTGAGCGCAGCACAGAGGGGCTGCCACTCCACAGTGTGCGCTGGTGGTCACCATGAGGAAGCACAGTTCCAGCAACAGTTCCTATTGCAAATGTTTGGGGATTTTAACAGCTTGAAATAACAACGCATGTCCTGGTTTTCAAATGATGGTAACTAAAACTTATTATCAACATTGCTCAGACCAAAGAAGCCAAATCTGAAGGCATGGGATGCGGTGGCTGAAATGCTTGTGTTTACATGTAACCCTAGTATGTGCCTATCCCACTGATTTAAAAATAAAACATGCTTAAGTGATGAGCTAATGAGCAGACAAAGAAAGGGCAAAGAAAATTTCATGGTAAAGCAGTATTTTTTGTGAAGGAGGGAGTTAAGCTGTCGATGCCAAAGAAATAATGCCATAGGTATAGCAGGGCATTCTGGAACTCACTTGAGAAGCCATCCCAAGAAGGCAGAGGGTGGCACTGCAAAGCAAGGCAGTCCTCACTTTCATCCCTCTAATATTTGACTTGGCAATGACTCATCTACTATGTATCTTTCATTTATTCTTAGGTCTGAGACTGAAAACAGGAGAACCATTTCTCCCTACCCCTCCTTAGTGAGTTCGTGAAATAAAATCCAAATTCTCAGTCTAAAGAAGATAGACATCTAGTCCAGGAAGGGAATGTCTGAAGGACCAGGTCACATCTGTGCCACCCAACAGCAGGAAGACAGTGGGGGTGGAAGAGGGTGATGGCTTTTCAAGCCCTTAGAATTGTGTTCTGCAACTGAGAATTTAGTGACAAGTCTATAAACTAACATAAAATAAATTATTAAGTGTGATATAAAGCATGTTACTTGATTACAGCAATATTTTCAAATGGTGTAGGATCTTATAAAGCGTATAGTAGTAATTAATTCATACTAAATAAAGTACAACTTTGTTTTCTCATGTAAAATAATGTGAAAGTTCATTCTGCAGCCCTTGAGAAGTTGCTGGAGCAGCCTTTGAACATAGTTTTTTTTCATCTAGAGATGATGATATTTCTCTTGTTTAGTTGACCAGTAGCTTATCATGTTATTTGCATAATGTTCATTTAAAATTTTTTAATGATGTATATGATTATCTGTTTGGAATTATCTGAAAGAATATGGCAAGTTTATCACACTGAATTGACCTGAAGTTTGGTAATTGATGAAAATATATTCTGTTTATTTGGGCCTTTGTAATATAAAATGCACATTTTCATGCTGTAGTCTTGCATGATTCTGATAAAACATCAGCAAAGTAGCTTTAAGTTACTGCTTAAAAGCTGAACAAAATGATAAAAATAATAGTGGTAACAAGTGAAACTTTTTCACTGAGATAGTTCTGTGTGCAAAATACTTCACATACATTTAGGAAGGTGTATTTATTTATTCATTTGGTGACCCAGAGAGATAGTAGGCATTTACAGCTCCATTTCTTCAATGAAGAGACTGAAGATAAGGAAACTTGAAGCAGTTTGCTATAGGTCAGACACAGATAAGCAGGTGATGGGATTCAGCCTCATGCCTGTTTATTTAATGTCACCACCACCTACTTTCACTACTAAGCATTACACTACTGAAAAATGACAGTATACTAGGATTTACAGTCAAATCTTCTGACTCAGGATACCATTGTTTTTTTACTATAGTATGATGACTCTACTATATTTACTGTATTATTTTTGAAAGTTCAAACAATCCATTGGGTGAACCTGAATCTCTTCACATAACCTGATGATACAAATGAGCAGCACCAGTGGTGTTTTGCTAACACTAAGTTAAATAGCTTAACTATTAAATCTGTTGATTTATAAGAAAAAATAATAATTAGGGACATATTGTGACTTACAAGAAAAGATACATATCTGGTCATTCAGGTGACCAAATATTTTTCCTCTCCTTATTTGTGTTTTGTCCATCATTCCTGACTCATAGCACCTCAAATTCTTGGGATTTTCTAAATATGATAAAGGTGTCCTTTGTTGTGTTAATAAGCCAGCTTTTAGAAGGTAAATAAGATCCAGTTCAGATTAGGTTGGATACAGTGGGTCTAATCACCTGACCTCCTGGGGAGAAAAGGGTCTGGAGATTTGAGTTCAATCACCAATAAATTATCATGTTTATGTAGATTAGTCTAGTAGGAACACCAAAATGACAGGGTTCAGATAATTTCTCAATTGATCAACTCTTTGGGATTCAGGGAGGGTGGTACACTTGGAGAGGCCCCTGGAATCTTTGTGTTTCTCTCCATACCTTGTCCTATGCATCTATTTCATTTGGCTAATTCTGAAAATATATACTTCATAATAAACTAGTAACCTGTTAAGTAAAACCATTTCTTTGAGTTCTATGAGTCATACTAGCAAGTTAGTTGAGTCAGAAGAGTAAATTTGGGTACCTTTGATTTAAAGCCAGTTGTTCAAAATATCCTTGACTTGCAGCTGGCCATGAAGTGATAGGACTTGGAGGGCAGTCTTCTAGGACTGACACCTTAGCCTGTGTGATCTGATGGCTTTTCCACTTAGTGTTAACTTCTCCAACAGTCAGCTGCTGTACTGTAGAACTGCTTAATGGTGATGTGGAGGACCCCTGTCCTCCATTGGAAATTGGTCTTAGAACTCCAAAATAGTTATAGAAAAGTGTATCTTATATACTAAAATTTTCTT
Source organism: Uropsilus gracilis (assembly GCA_004024945.1). Classification (NCBI taxonomy): domain Eukaryota; kingdom Metazoa; phylum Chordata; class Mammalia; order Eulipotyphla; family Talpidae; genus Uropsilus; species Uropsilus gracilis. The sequence continues at coordinate 51,798 of PVHY01004504.1, forward strand.
CTGTTTACTTTCCTCTCTTTAATATCTTTTCTGCAGCAAGCTTCATACTTCTTTTTGATGAATATGCAATAACTTTTTCCCTAGTGTGCTTACATTGGATTTGAAGGAAAAGTATTAACCTGTGTATTAAATTATCTTGTATTATTATTATTATTATTATTATTCTTAATTAAAGTCATTTAACCTGCCTTCAGACCTGCTGTGGCTTACTGAAGACTGCTGTGCATACAGACCCTTTGGATTAGCCCACAGTATGACTACAAAGCTCCTGTTGGCTGGAACATTAATGATTGATACTTTTCTCTTCCCAAGGGATGGAAAAATGGAGCAACTGCTCTTTGAGATGACTTACATACACACACAGAATTGACAAAAGGTTTGGCTGAATTTACACTGATATTAGTTTGAAATGTTGGAGGTTTTAAACTTCTGATTTCAAATGTGAACTTATACAAATTTGAATGTCAACTACAAAATCAAGAATCATATTTATGACAATACCATGGTTCAATTCAAGAGCTATGTTGATTTTTTTGTTTTTGTTTTCAGTGTGTTCAGTGTGATTTTGTTTGTTTGCTTCCAAAAATGTAGGCTGAAATGATAACCACATTCTTTAATGTGAGATAGCTTAACAGGTTGTTTATTATGATTTATGATTGGTTTTGTCTGTTTCCAAAGACTTTCTCCTTTATGAGAAAGTATTTTTTGTGCTTCTTGTTGGTAGAAGTAAATCCATAGAATACATGTGATTTTTTTGTTAACATTTTTTTCTTACATCATTGTAGTAACCATATTTATCCTGCCACCATTTCACCTGTGACCCAAGTGATATTCTCATAGTTTACCTTCCCTGAATAAGATTTGATGGGAACACAGCTCTACTTTTGCTTTTCCGAATCATCTGTGTCTGCTTTTGCATTATAACGACAGAGTTGAGTAATTGAGACAAACACTCAGGTCTAGAAATTTCAGAATATTTACTACCTGGTTCTTTTCAAAAATGTTTGCCAACTGTCGAGCTATGGGAACTATGTCTGTATTGCTTTAAATACATCTTTTATTTCATAAACAAATGGTCTTGCCTCTTTGGTTTTACAAAGAAGCATTGAATTCACTGGTCCACAGTGAGAATTTACTTGAGTAGATCAGTCAGAAAGGAATACCATAAACTTTTGACCTGTTCCAAAAGATGCCCCTGGGCCAGCCTGCCAAAGCTCTTGTTGCTGTGTCAGTAATTTGGTTGAAGACATTATTTCTCCTGACAAACTCTGTTAAACCATACCCAGGTCACTTGCCAGCATCCATTAAGTTGACCTGTCTATTGTGTTTCCTATTGCAATAGATAAAAATGATGTCCTACAAGATAGTTTATGAGATCCTTTTTTTTGTTCTCTGACTGAAGTAATTAAGATATATTAGTAAAGGGTTATCAGAACGTCAAAGTTTTGATTTTTTTGGATTACATGAGATGACACTATTTAAATAAATCATAGTTGATATAAAGAAGAAATAGAGAGTGATAGATAATATGTGAGTTTGTTAACTATTGTGAACTTAATAAGAAAATGGCCAAATTTTGTAAACTACCACTTATTAAAAAATGAGAGCAAGTTAGATGTCTAGCTGGAAGATCTAGAGTACATCAGAATTGCATAGAGAGGTATATTTTGACTAAAGAAATTAGAAGAAAGATTACTGGCTGAAAGTGATCCACTTCTAGATGCAATAGAGGACCAGGAAGGGATATTAGAATTTTGCCTGGGAGCATTGTAACCTGAAGAAAAAAAAAGTGTCTGTGCTCCATCCTCTCTGGGATTTATTCATATATTGGCTGCAGAGTTGCATAACATTATTTCATTAGATCTGATTGCATTTTATGGGAAATATTATTTTTTGGCACTTGTAGATTTGGGGATTTGAAAAACCTGAGTGATATCTTTTGATTTTATGAAATGTCTTCACTTGATCTTAGCCCAAAGACTAAGAAGTGATATGTGAAGTGTCTGTTATATGAATACAGCTTAATGGAGAATATTCTGCCTCCTGGAATTAGTATTCTACTTAAAAATGTTATTTAAGGCTGTTTCTTATTCTCGAAAACTATCATTTTAATAGGAGCACAGAGTTCCTTTGCATGAATAAGAAGTAATTTAATTTATTCTCCATTTTTCAAAGTTTTGTTCTTGCTGTTTTTTTGCTTTGCTCTTAAGAACCTGAGAACACAACTCTTATCTTTAGTTACCCTTTTGATTATCTCTCTTAGGATAGATTTTTAGGTTTAAAGGATATAAATATACTTGTGAGACTTAAGGTGTAAGGCCATTCTGCCCAAGGGTATGTAAGTTTCATTTCTACTGGGGATGCACATGAACACGATGTTTGTTTGTTTGTATGTTTGTATGTATGTATCTATTTGTCTATGAGGCAAGTTTTATGCTTTTTAAATATAAGGTCAGTACATTTCTCATGAATAATAAACACCAAGATATACTTCTCTGCTGGAATGAATGAGAATATTTCTTGATTTTCCACAGACTCATTGCTCATGTATTAGGCAAATAATTAGCTTTGATTTACTTTGTATATGGTCATTTTGATGAACTCTTACTCTAAGCATATTTAGTTGATTCACCATTAGGGAACAAAAAGAATAGAGTAGACTTTAGGAGTGAAAATGTTTAACTTTCCCTATTGTTATGTGCAAATGCACTAAAGAGACTCAATTTGTGATTTATTCTTAGCAGAAAAAAAATAATAACCAACAGTAGTAAGTAGAAAGCTTATAGGATCTAACATGGGTGAATATAACTAAATTTATCTGCAATTTTGAGTGCTCTCTTTTCAGGGCAGAACTTTCGGAAATGCTAAGGTCTTGTTTGACCTTACTTGTCAAATTTGTTTTTAAAAAATTAATATGATTTTTATTAGAAACACATTGAATTATGTTCAGCATTACAAAGAACCAGGAATGTGTTAGGAAATGACTATAGTCCCTTGCTTTTTAAGCTTAAAACAGAAGTTATGTTTTAATTTAGTTTTTCAGCCTCCATGTGAAATTGTTTAACATGAATGTTAAGGCCAATGGTATAATAAAATGTCACAGATTCCTCATTTCTATATTTTTTTTATTTAGTGATGCCCATTGGCTTTCAGATAAGTTGATTTTTAGGGGACTAGATTTGGCTGCTTATTGCTGTACTAAAATGATGCTGTTATAAAGGAGAATTGTCATTTTACATGCTATCAGACTTTTATACTCTTAATATTGGAATCTCGGTGGAGAATTAGGTATTTATGCAAGGGTGAAAGCTGATTTAATGTACATGAAAACCACTGAGAAGCTCTGTGCTTAATACTTTGTTTTGCTTATTTTTTCTGTCCTCCAAGATCAACACTGGGAACAAAAGGATCCTAGATAGTGTCCTTGAAAAAAATATAATGAGCAAAAAGTCTCAAATTGTCTTTTCGGGACTAGGAAATTCAAGATCATTATTTTTCCTAAGGAGGCAGGGCATCATTATTTAAATGCTAATAGTACACATCAATCTCTTTCTAAATAAATATTTTTTCTTTAGATTTAGTATCTTAATCTACCTTTGGAGAGAAGTCTACTGTCTCTCACTGTGTCCTGGAGTGGGATTGAATTCCCTCTAGAGCAGTGGGGTGTGGATTTGTGTTTCAACCATTGTTCTTAGAATTTGCCCTCAATCTGTTGGTGGTATGACACATGCTTCCCCCTGGGATGATTAAATGAACACAATGAGAGGTTGATTTGGGATGACCATCTGAGCTATCACTTGAAGAGAAGAGATTGGAAGCAAGACCAGCTGAGATAGGCTCTAGGGACCCTTGTTAATGGCTCCCACCCCTTCCCTTCACCCCAGTTCAGTTGCTTCTGAAGTGAGCTCTCACTCACTGTGATGTCAAAATTATATTGTCAATATATTTCCTTTGTTTTCTCTTTTCTTATTTCATTATAGGAGTTTAAGTAGTGTGTTGGTCAGTTATAAATTAAAAAACCTTGAGAAATCTCTAGTTACTCCTTTTGCTCCAATCAATCTGGTTCTTAGCTGTTCCTGAAACATACCAGCCCCTGAAGTAATTTGCATTTGCCTGTGCTTCAACCTGGCAAATCATTTCCTTTTTCCAAGGTTCTGTTGCTCATTTCTTCAAATCTTTGCTCAAATGTCAACTTTGAGGGAGTCCTTTGCTAACTCCCTACTCAAAAGGGAAGCCCAATCATGCCTATGTGACTCCATTCAGCTACCTTTTAGCATGCTATATATCCAGTTGGTTGTACATCATCAAGATTCCCCTACTTCTACTGGAATGTAAGATTGTAGAATGAAGAGAGATTTGTACGTGTGTTTTACTCTTCATGGTACTCAAAACAACTTAATAGGTGCTGGATCAGGTGGGCACTTAGGAATATTTGTTAAATTATATGTAACAAATTTTCTTAGAGGTTACTTAAACTAATTACAAAGAGAACATCATAATGTACACAGTGGAGGACTCCATGTTAACTAAATGTTCAAGATTAACATCGCCAGTGATGGGGAGAATCGGCATCACTTACCTACTGAAATGATGTACCAAGAAGGATACAGCATCAGTGTGAGTTATTTGGCCTGGAATGCAAGAAATGTGAGCAAACTTTAGATAAATACAGCTCAAGGAACATTCTTCAAAACTGATGCATTATATTCTTCAAAAATACCAGTATTATAAATGGAAAAGCTTGATAAACTTTCTGGATTGAAGGAAACTAAAGAGATGTGGCATTCAAATGCAAGTTGTGATCCTCAATTAAAAAACATTGTTCTAAAATTTTCATTGGAAAATTGGAAGAACTTGAATTAAGAAATGTATATTGAGAATAGTAGTCTATACTTGTCAAATTCCTGGATCTAATAAGTTATACTATCATTTTATTAGACATACTCTTATTTCTTAGAAAATTCACACAAAGGTATTTAAGGGTAAAGTCATAATGGATTTACAACTTTCAAAATTTCAGTATTATCTGTCTGAATTGCTTATGCATCTATGTATATATGCATCTATAAAACAGCAAATACTACAAAATGTTAGCAATTTAGCTTATAGTTAAATAAAAACACAGTATTAAAAGTACAAAATTAGGTAGAATCACATGAAATTAGGTCATTTCTGACATAAAAACGCCATTTTCATATGGTTTATATACTTCATCTAATGTTTCCAGAACTTTTCTGTAAGTTTGACTTTGAATGTCTGAAAAACAAGAAAGTGAATGTGATAGGTATAACTAAATAGTCTTTACTGAATAATGTATTTTTGTGGATAATTTTATCTCCCAGCAATTTATTTCAGCTTGATTTTTAAGCTCCTGTATTCTTTGTTCTTGCTGAAGGAAAGAAAAATGTAAAGTTGCCAATTAGTGACTTCTGAGTCCCTACTGATAATTTTGTCATACTTGATATTCATTTAAATCAGTTCAAAACTCTAAACTCTATTGTGCATAATAGTTCAGATGTTCATAACTCTGGCCCCTCTAGAATATTTCTGTTGGGACCTGCTCACACAGACTGTATTTTCTTTTTCCTCTCTGTCCCCACCTTCTAACCAACAACTGGTGGTTGGCTTGGGGGAGGCTGAGACTGTGCCTATGGGGTGAGGTGGTGAGAGGCAAAAGTTCTTTTGTGTGGTTGGCCAGCATAGCTGCTGAACCCTGTGTTAGGCATTTAAACTTTTCTCTGTTATTATTGTATTTCTGACTGCTGCTGGGGAATATGACTATGATACCTGTATGCTTTCCCTGCTGTATTTGGCTGTGGTTTGCTATGAATGCTCATGCTTTGCTATTTTCAACACAGGCATTGCATGTGCTCTGCCCTAGTCCAAATTCTGTGACCTCAAGGGAAGCTTTCTCATCTTTTATAACTGTTTACTGGTGATACCTGCCATACTTTCCTTTTGAATATGGATTTCCTTGCTCTCTTGCAAACCTTTGCAAGGCACAGCCTTGCAGTGTGCATGGAACCTGGTAAGAGTTCAGTTAATGTGTGCTGTCTACAGAGTAGAACACAACAAATTATAGAAGGACATGAATGACCTGCAACATAATGAGATGGCTCAGGCCTGGATCATGGTTAAGTTGCATTGTTTATTTTAAATCCCTTTGAAGAGAGAGAGTCATAGTCACTAGACAGGATAAAGTAACTAGAACATAACAGGAAGATGAGTTGGTAGTTATAAAGAGGAAGTTCAATCCTTTTTACTCTCCCATTTCTCTGAATGAAATAGGGGCTGTGGTACTGCCGTTCTCAATATATTTATTGATCAATTTCTAGGAATGTGGTCCTGAGACCCTGCTGTGTATGCCTCCACCAAACCCTCTGCTGATTGATTTGCATAGATGTGTGTGCTGAAATATACAAGTCAAGGGGCAACCCATCCTTATAGAAGTTGTCATGGACTTATCCTGAGACTGACCCCTACTGCTGGTCTTGCTGCTGCTGTTCTTTGGGAACCAATGATATTTCTCATTGGGGAGAAATGAGTGTCATGTGCCCTTGAGGCACCTACGTATGTGGAGTCATTCAGTTCTCAGCTGAACAGGCCAAATTTATGAACCAGACATTAGAGTTTTCATTTTACAGATGAAGGGACTGAGACTTAGGGGGCACTCAGTTGTTATATTCTACTCTGTGTTTTTTAGTCTTGATCTGATTGATAAGAAATCTTGCTGCTCTTAAGTCCTATCTTTAAATATGCATAAATATGTCTAATAAAAGAAAGGAAGAAATATCCACAAATATCCTGTGGAAGGTGCTGGTGGAAGAAGGTTCTAGGCACACATTCCAGTGTGCCTAAACATCTCCATACAGCCTGTTTAATCAGAGCTATCTACTTCAGTCATCAGGATTCAGAGGCTGGAGTGAAGAGTCTAATATTTTTGAAAGCACCCTAGGTGGTTCTGATGTTCTAACTGCCTGAAAGAGTTAGCTTCCTGTAGCATAGACATTTATTAAATTGTTTGTTGAAAGTGAAAATGTGAATTTCATGTCTTGTAGAGTTCTTCTGGGGACCTTTCTCTAGAGAAATTGGGAACTAGTTACCAATAAGCAGTTTTATCAAGAACATCTTCTTTCTGACCTGATTCATACTTAGAACATGGCATGCTTTCTTTCTCTTAGTTGGTTGATGATTTAAGTTGCAAGAGATATTTCATCTGGAAGTTGTGCATTATCTTGTAGGATAGCCTTGTATGAGATGTTTTTCAAAGGTACAGGTGGGGTTAAGGGATAACCAAGAAGAATGTGGCTCTTAGGAATATTTGGAACTTCCCAGCTGTTCTCCAGTGTGGGCCATTAAGGCACTGAAGAACTAAAGATATCCAAGTACTAAAATAGGTTTTAGTACTTTCTCAATTTTGGTTTCAATTTCTTTTGTGCAGACAGTACTTGCTTTGGTTATCGGAAAGCAGATAACTTCTTTTTAAAGGTAGAGTTGAAGATACCACATTGCTTCCTCACAATTATTAGCTAACCTTTTCTCCTCACACCTCTCCTATTGCTTCTTAAGGTTTCTGTGTCTTTTGCCAGTAACTGCTTTTTCATTTGCTAAACTTGTTTCTCCATGCATTTACTTCTTTATGCAAAATTTGGCCTTACTTTCCGTCTTGTGACCTTCCCATTTGCTCTTTATTATCCACAAAGATCTCATCTGAGCCAATTTACTACATTGGCAAAATTCTTTGCTAAAGTTCATTTTTATTACCCCCTCTGATTTTTCTTCTCTTTTCTCAGTGTTAATCTATTATTGTGTGGTTGCTTCTTTTGTTTATATTCCAAAGGAATTCCTCTGTGATTCTTCACTAAATTTGCAAATATCATCTTTGAATATCTCTCCTTTTGAACTTTTCTATACCAAAACATGGAAAAAACAGATCTGATCATAGAATGGATTCACTGTGATGATGGTGGGGATGATTGAGGAAAGCTATTTTTAACATGTTTTGAGTTCTTTCTGGACTGAGATATTGTACTGAACATTTTTATGTGTTAGCTCCTTTTACTCTTCCTAGCAACATGGTAGGCACTCAGCACTCCCAGAATACTCTGTTTTTCTGGGAAAGAGACAACTGGTATTTGAAGGCAAAATTTCCTCAGAGAAGAGCAAAGAATAGGTGGTCACTTGGGGGCCTAATTAGTCTGAGATTACCAGAGGGATTGTTTGTACCCTTCTATCCATATTTCAAGGTTCCAGAAAAGATAGGGATATAGATCTTTGTGTCATTGTTGACCATAGTGCAGTGAATCCATCTTTGATGGATTCTGATACCACAGTGTAAATGAGAAGCTTCCACAGAAATACTCTGCATCTATAAGTATCAAAAGGGTCAGGCCTCTGATGGTGAGTAATGGAAGGATGAGAAATGGAGGGGGGAAATTAAATCTTAAATGCTATATATATATATATATATATTTGCCCTAATATATAGGGCAAGACCTAATATTATATATATATATAATATATAATATTATATATATATTATATATATATATATATATATATATATATTATATATATATATAATATTAGGTCTTGCCGGCTGTTTTTGCCCTTGGAACTGCAGGCTTATGGTTGCCTGGGGTACCACAGACTCCAGCAATCCCCACCCTCAGCTTCCCAGGTAGCTGGGATACAGGCACGCACCACCACACCCAGCTAATTTTTTGCAACTAGGTCTCACTATGTGCCCCAGGTGGGACTTGAACTGCGATCCCTGATCCCCGCTGTGACTGCCTAGGTTTCCGCTTACAGGCTTGTGCCACCGTGCTGGCCTTAAATGGTATTCTTAATGTGAAGATTTAAAATGCTGTTACATATGAGGAAACAGGTGAAGAGAAATGAATTTATAAAATGTTCTGAAAGGTACAAAGTAGTAGGTGATGTAGACAGGATTTGAATGTATGTGTTACAGGGCAGGGGAAAAGGCACCCTGGGACTCCTACATCAGCCTGCTTAAAATAGGTTCCGCCGTTGGCTGCAGCAAGACAGCACATACTCTAATGTGTAAGATCTTTAATGGAAGGGTACTTTAATACAATTAGTGTGTGCAATGAAGAAAAGAAAAAGAAACAAAGGATACATTTACCAAATCAAACACCCAAAGTTCCCCATCCCCTCATGGGCAAATTTTTAGCCAAACATGGTTGACTCAAAGCAGGGCCACCGAGGTCCAAAAGCTTGGTACAGGTCTAAGGCACCTTGTGGTGAGGACCCATAAGAAACACACAGAAGATGCCCAGATGTCTGCGATGAAAGGAACAAGGTCAGTCAGGATGAAGACTGCCATTGTTAACCTTCCCACAGGTTACTCACCAACATGTGATTCAAGATTCTCCTTCCATGCCCCACAAATGTCTGTACCAGCCCCAGGTCAAGAGGCAAGCACAGTTTCTTCATATGTCTCCTGGCTCCATGTATCTTCCACTGTTCTCCTTGCTCTCCTCCCTTGTTCCAATCTCCTTTCCAGTTTCTCCTCTTCCCTGAACAGCTCCATCCTTCCTTGGGTGGGACAGGGAACCTGGAAACTCTCCTGTCCCTGGGGATGACATTGTCACTTAGGTAGTTATTTTGGATTTTCTCCCTCACCAAATTTTCTTACTTTCATTTTTTAAAATTAGATCTTTCAAGGTGATTATGTTGAGTGAAATCAATCAAAAAGTGAAAGACAGATTTTGCGTCCTTTCACTCATCAGCAGAATGTACATCACCCATATTGTTCTATGTGAACAATAGAAGAAGAAAAATTTGAACTTGGCAAAAAAAAAAAAATTGTCAGAGAGAATAGGGGAAAGACTGTAGGAATTGTGGGAAAGAGACAGATGGGATATGGGTATGGTGGTTTTAATAGAGAGAAAAAAAATAAAAAAGATTAAACACGGGAACAAAGTGGAATTTACCCTAGGGATGCAAAGTTGATTCTTCATCTCAAAATCTATGTAATATACCATGTTAAGGAATAAATGGTAAAATCCACATAAAAATTAGGTACATCATAGTTTTTGAATTTGTGCTCTTTTGTTACATACATGTACCCTCTGGTTATTTCATATACAAGGCTAAGGGCCCTTTTGGGGTCACATATATTGGATGATTTTCTATGTTAGCTTGGAAGCTTATTTTTTTTAACCCATCTAATATATAATGTTATTGCTATTAAAGGGATGTTCCTGGAGTGTTGACAAATCATTTTATGTGTCTGGGCGTCAGTATTTTAAGTGTACCAAATATAATCAGTGTTTGACTGATTAAATATGTTACTTGCAAAATATTTTATTAGGTTTGCAAACTCTAATCCATGGCCTGCTGTCCCATTTCTGATAGCTAAGAGTGGATGTGGAAACTTTTAATACATGGAGTGTCTTCTCTTTGCTGATAGATGTTTCTGTAAAAAATGGATAAGGTGATGAGATCAGAATCAACTGTGTTTCTTATGCAGAACCAGTGCTTGAGATGCATACTAAGTCCCTTGCTATGCATCTCATTAACTTGCCTAGCAGTTGGAGATCTGCCTACTGACTTGGAGAATATTTCATTACTGTATTTTTTAAGGGAGGTTTTACATTTGCCAAAGAACTGACAAGATATGTGTCTCTATAACTCAACTAGTTTTATATTATGATCAATATGAAAGCTTGCCTCTGATTACCTGGGGATACCATGAAACTGTTAAGACAGATTAGGTTTCTGGTTTATTTTTTGATTGACCAAATCCTGTAAGATTTAGGAAAAGGAGGTGCATTGGGAAAATTTTTTAAATGTTTCTCTTTTGGCTGAGCTCTTTTCTCTAAAAATATTTGTTTGAAGTTCTTTTTTAATTTTGTAACAATTTGAAGAAGAAGTTAAAGATAATTGTCCCATTTTATGGATGACAAAAAGAAAAATAAGTAAATTTTCAATTGCTCTGTATTATCACAAACTTAATGATTTAATTTGAACAAATTTATTATCTTATCAATCTTTAGGTCAAAACTGATTTGGGTCTTGAACTGGCAGGACTAAGTAAGTTTCCAAAAACGCTAGAGGAGAATTGCTTCCTTTGCTTCTTCTAAATTCTAGAGGCTACCTGTATTCTATAGTTCATGTCCTTTCATTATCTTCAAATCCAGCAACAGTAGTTCTGTTGTTGCCAATCTTCCTTTCTTATTCCCTCTTACCTCTTTAACCCATCCAGCAGAGATACTCTACTTTTAAGGACATGTATGATTGAATGGGCATACCTGGATAATTCAGAATAATATCTTCATCTCAAGATCTTGACCTTTATCAGCATCTGCACATTGTCTGCCACAGATTTTGGTGTCTGTCTCTTGCTTTTAGTTATAGGAAGTTATACACTGAATTAAACTTTCTGAAATGTAAACATTGTTCATTATTTAAATGTACTATAATGAAATAGATGTTCAGGATATAGTAAATATGAAATAGTGAGAATCTTTTTACAAAGAATAAAATGCCAGCACCCTAGGAGTACACTTTAGAGAATTTGTTACTATCTTTTATGGCTTAACATTGCTTTGTCCATTTGTTTTGATCCTAGATAAACTCAAGGTGGTAAATCTGACTGACACCTTCTGTTTTCCCCACAGGGCTATTTTCATTGCTAGCCCATGATCTCTTGTATATTCACTAGTTACTATTAACAGGTTGTTTGATTATGAAGCAATTCTACTAGAATTGGTTTGAGACTGATCAAAGCTCAGATTGTGTTTTTCACCGTCATCCTCTTTCTTCCTTTCTGTGTCATAGCATCAGAAAAAATTGGGGAGCCTCTTATCCTAGCAAAATCTTCCCTCATGATGTCTAACAAGATACATTTGTACATTGATAGTCATGAGAGAGGTGAAGGAGCTGTGGATGCATCCAGTAATTGTAAAAGGAAGGCTTTCTGGGTGGCCACCAAATCATGCTCCAACTCTTGTTTTCCCTGTATTCAAAGTTGTCTCCATTGCTACATGTTCAGTGATGGAAAAGGAGTGATCTGATGTGTTTTGCAATAGCCTTGAGCATAGCATCTAGCAGGGTAGACATATTAATTAGTTGGTTAATTTATATATTTAGATGCCCATTTCTTTTAGCATGAAATTTCTGCTTTGGTTATCAAAGGGTGTATACTGATGAAAAGAAGCTTAGTATTAGAAAACCAGAACAAATACAGGAAAAGAAAACATGCTAAATATTAATATAGTTAACACACAGTATCTGTGCTTAACAAACACATTTGACCTTACAGTAATCACAACAAGGATGGTCATGGAAAGCCACTAATTCCTCTGGCAGTGTTCATGCAAGTTCAGACATTTCCAATATTTCTGATTCAAATTTCTGGGAGACCTCTCATTGACTTGAACTACTCAGCATAGTAGAGTATTAGAATACTCAAGCATTTAGACATTTCATATTCATGGTACATAACCAGACAAATGTAGATCAATATTTTGAAAAGAAAGATGAAGAGATATTCCCAAAGGCTTTGGGACAATTAGAACAAGAATCACATGTGACCTTGAATAATCAAGGAGACACCTAAATTTAGTTCTCCAGGACAGGTGAATGGTAACTATTTGTACTCAAGAGGATGAAAGGGAAACCTTGTTTGCAGGAAGAAACGTCCCTCCAGCTTTTGTGGCTGCACTATCGTTGAGGTTGTTAGTAGGGTGAGTGAGGAGTGCCAGAGGGACCACGCATCCTCAGGTGTTGATTTTAAAACCAGTCAGGAGCTCTGTTGTGCTGTTGTGTGTTGTGGGATACTTAATTTAGTGGAAGAGACAGCCAGATTTCTTGAGTTGATAATTAGTTGTCAACAGAAGGATGTCAAGTATTTAAAGACATTACATGGGAAATAGAGAAAGGGAGGAAGGTGTCAAGGGGATAAAATAATTATTTTGTTACTTCCTTTATTTAACATGACAAGAATAATTGTATTTAACTCATTTTTTTCATCATTCAGGCGAGTACTAATTTCTAGTAGTTGATCTAAAATTTTGCAGATAATGTGTGTTTTATCTTTGTGTGCTGCGTTAAATCATGAAGATTCTAATGGATAAGTGAAGATTGAAATATATTCTATTCACTCTACTTCTTGATGTCCAGCTCTTCAACCCATTCTTCTATCACCTTACCATATATTCCATTTAAAAATGTTGTCTCCAATAGCTTTTTGTTTCCAAGCTCAAAGTTGCCTTACTTGACCTCTCAAGAATATTAGCACTTATCATTGTCTCCTCAAAATAGCCTTTTCTGTGTTTCCTTTTCAGTTAATGACAGTACAATTCATTGTGTTAGGCAAATAAGAAACATCAGCACCATCTTTGACCACTCCTCCTCAAACCAGTATCCGTTTCATCAGCGAGTTTGGTTGTCTTTACCTCCTACATCTGTACAGACCACCACCCTACTCAAATATGTCATCATTTCTCATCTTGTCTTCTGAAGTAATCTCTTAAATATCTTCCCATATTCTCTCCTGTCTTGCACAACCCTCTTCCCACACAGTTGCCAGAAATGTACCTCTGAAGGTTTTATCATTTAGACATGAAACTGCTGATGAGCCCTACAAGGCCCAGAATGTCCTTGCTCTTTGCATGTCAGTCATGTGGCTTTCTTTCAGTTTCTCCTTGTCACAGCATCTTTGCATATGCTATCCCTTAGCCTATAATACCCGTGTCTGTTCTTTGCCTAATTTATGTCTATCTGTTCTTAGATTTTAGCATGAATATCACTTCTTCTGGAAAGTTCCTTCTGAGTTGCCTTACCAGATTCTTTCACCATTTATCTCTCACATAGCAACTTGGGCCTCTTCTGTTAATGACTTTCTCCTACTATGCTGCAAAACTCCATGGAAGTGGGAGGTATACCTGTTTTTTGAACTTTTTAACAAAGATGCACTCAGTAAATAGCTGAATGCCTAGAATTCTACTTTTACTTCTAGAAAGTCTATATTAGTTATTCATAACATTAAGTCTCCCCTTTCTAGGCTATTCCAGTATTCATGTTTTCAGTATCAGTCTTCCTTTTAATTTTTCAATTTGGATGTTGGGGTTTTCATGTAACTACATGGTAACTTTTTTTTTTTTTTTTTTTTGAGATTGGGTCTTGCTATTTTTTCCCATGGAATTGCAGGCTCACGTTTTCTGTATTACCATGGACTCAAGTAATCCCCAGCCTCAGCTTCCCAGGTAGGTGGGATTACAGGTGTGCGCCATCATGCCCAGCCCAACTGTTATTTGGAACTAGGTCTCGCTGTGTTGCCGTGTTGCCCTGGGCGGGACTCGAACGGTCATCCCCCGACCCCCTCGGCGACTCCATAAACTGTCACTTACAGGCATGCACCACCATGCCCAGCCTAGATGGTAACTTTTAGAAGGAGCATGTTTTTATAAGGATTTATTTTCTAACTAGATAGTCACTTCTAACTAGATTAGATAGTCACTTTATTAGGATAAAGTGTGACTTTTCTGAGAATGAGAAACAACACCTGCCTTAAAGTCCTCAGATTGTCTATATGATTTTGAACCAAGATTTGGGAATTAATTTGCTATTATTCATATGTCTGTAGAGGAGAGTCATCATCTTTCATGCCTAGCGTCTCTGTTCTGGGTTCATTTAAGGAGCTGATGTGGGTCAGTGAGAGATGGGTAGAATCTTTGGTCCCCTTTGGGAGCGTCATGATGCCTTAGAGAGTATAGACTTCAGCCCTCCACCTTTCAGATCAGGAGACCAAGACTTGGAGGGAGAAACTCTTTCTTTATAGGAGGCTGGTGTGCAGTCAATTGGACCAGGTTGTGTAACTCATTAGATGAAAAGCTGTAACCATAAGGTGGATCCCCTTACTCCAGGCCCATTGTTCTTTGCCTGATTGTCTCATTTAAATTTAGAGAAGATTAAGGACTCATTAATGGGATGAGGAACACATGCTGGGAATTGAAATTAATGGAAACAGGGAAAGCCAAGAAGATCCTAGGTGGAAATATGGGTGTGTGGGTGAAGCCAGGTGAAGGAGAGATGGGTTATATATTTGGTGAAAAACATAGTGTGTTGGATCATATTTTCTTTGTGCCTTGCTACTTTAATTTTTATTTATTGAGTACTTACGCCTTATAGCATTCCTTAAAAAGTCTCCTTTTATCCCTTGCCTCCTTTTTTTCTGTTTTTCTGTATTATGGAAGCCATACATTGTGACGCCACAGGGTGTCATAGTCTGTATCTATGAGTGTGTGTGACTTTGTTTATGCTCATACACAAATCTAATTGTCTTTCCTCATAGTCCTTCTACTGTTTCTTTTCCTAGAGACCAGATGCCATTTTCTTTCTTGTGCACCTGTGTGTGTGCAACACACACACACACACACACACACACACACACACACACACACACACCCCGCTCCTCCCCAGTTCCAAATGTACATAAACAAAGAGTGAATGGAAGTGAAATACTGTGACATATGGTACCTGAAAAACCAGAGTCTCCATGGCAGGCCTGTAATCAAAGGTGCAGATGTTTGGCATTTGACAAATGAAATTTTTTATGTAAAACTGTTTTAGTACATTAAGTTAAAAGGCAGAAAATTAGCTGCATACTATAATGAGCATTTCTTCGCATTGAAAAGGAATAAAATGGTGAAACTTAACTAAACAAATGTTATACCTCTAGCGAACCTCTGAACATTTTTTTCCAGGTATTCAGATTTCATTTTTATTTTCTCTTGGGTGTTCTTTACTTTTGCCTTTATTATTCAGCTTACACAGATAGTGCATTAAGGTGTTTTTAGTTGCACTAATCTTAAAGTATTTGAAAGAGTTTCAAAGATATTGTTCTGTTTTCTTTCTCCAACATCACATTTTACTGTAGATGTGTTTTTTTTCTTCTTGTTACCCATTTAGACTTTTCAATTCCTCATTTTTCTCCCAGTTTCCAAAATCTCCTTTCCCTTCTAAACACCACTATTTAGATATTTCAGTGCAAAATCACTGATTTTTAAAATGTTTCATTGATTATATTGTTGTCATTGAATTTAGTTCAACATGCAATTTGTCATTTATGTCCTGTTCAGGCTTGTTCCTTATTTGGTGTTTGATAACTTTGACTCTACCTTGATTGTAGAATTCTTGAAAATGGGAGTTAGTTCTTGTCTTAAATGATATATAAATATCCACTGATGTATTTTGATTGTTTTTAGGAAAGGAAGGAATCTCATTATTTAGAAGAAAATGACATACATATACCAGTCAATTATAAATATGTAAAATAGTTGCAACTAAGAATTGCTGTCAGGAAAATGTTTTGACATTTATTCTCTGAATCTTATGAAATTGTGCCTGCTTCCTAATTTGCCTTATTTGGTTGGTTCTTGACATTTCTTGGCTTACAATATTTTTCAGTTGAGTTCTTTTTGCCTATGTCATTTTTTAAATTCTCTTATCAGAGGAAACTCAAAGTGGTGTTTCCTAACTATAAATTTTTTCACTCAGAAATGAGGATCTGAACTAAAGATTCAAATAATACACGTATTTAGTAACTAATCTGTTTATAATATTATCATTTAGTTTTAATGTGACCTTTATGATAAAACAACAGAAATTTGTATTCTGATCATGTAATGCCTCAGAGTTCTCATTTGTAAAATGTGAATGAGGAAACTGAGGTATTACATCGTCAGGCAGAGGCCATAATAGCTGTTAAATAGTAGAGCTTGAGCTCCAATCGAGTCATCTGGCTTCAGATTTTTGGAGTTTCCTCTGTGTATTTTTGCTATACCTTTGTTAAAATAACTAGTCTGTCAGTAGACACTGACATCTTTGATGCTTCACTAAGAGAGCTGTTTTCCAAGGCACATGATAGTGATTTCTCAGTGGTAAAGGTATAATCTGTTACAATATCTTACCTAATAGTGGAGACTTGATCAATAATCCAGGACATCAGCTGCTGTGGACTTGCCAAAGTTGGTGTACCCTATAAAAACCTTAGCACTTAGGATCTAATGGTTTGGGAGATTTGTGGAAAATCTGGAGGTCTACCTAATGACATCCTTTGTAATTATATTCTAGTCTTAGGAGATGACCTCAGAGATGCTCTCCCCTGCTTTTTCCTTAGTCTACTGAAGTAAGAAGTCTTACCTTAAAGTTCGTGAAAGTCCTTCTGTGTGAACCTGTTCATGTTGTCTACAATACTAGGACTCTTGCTTTTGGGACACTTTAACAGTTTCTTGTTTGATCTAACCATTTAGCTCCTAGCGAATGTGGTGATTTCTGCTTCCTTAACTATATTTAAGGTTTCTTGAGGATAGAAATGTGCTATTTGTCCTATTACCAGTTGACCATAGTGGCTGGGATAGTAGGCTTCCCTGTGACCCAACCAATTTGTCAATGCCCATGGCAATCATCAATCACTCACATAACCTTTTAGACAGATAGCTCTCGTTAGTCTTGTATTTAGCATCTAGCAGACACTATGCTAGATATATGGTATTGGTCTCATTATTTTATAGTTGAAACACCACAGCTTATGAAATTAAATAACTAGCTCAAGGTTGCTCAGTGAGTAGCAAACTGGGTTTGTGCTCTTTCCTCCACCATATTATCTCTTGAAATCTGCTCATTGTCCATCCTCTAGATTTAATTTTAATCTTACTTTGTCTTTGCTTTCTATCTGATCTGGGTTTATTGATAAGTAGAAAAGAATTTGTGGGTTTTTCAGATAAACCCATCCTCTTTTAATAATTTAATGGACTCTGGTGAGTGATTAACATACTGGTAGAAATTAATTTTCTAATTTTAAAAATAGATGGCAATTAGTTCCAGAGATCCTGAGTATTTTCTAGGAACTTTTCATTTCCTTTTTGCAATTAGCTGTTTAATACTTATAATGACCACCCTTTTCCCCTTTAGGCTTAAGAAAAATAATTAGAGCTAATCTAGGGTGGGTAACTATAAAGGATCAAGTATGTGTCTCATAATTTATATAACTTTTTAATAAGTATTACTGGAAATGCTCTATGATTTTGCTTTTGTATGTTCAAAATCACATTTTTGAAAACTGCTGATTTAGAGCCTGCTCATAGAAGAGTTTTCTTCATCCAGGCAAAGTACAAAAGGTCAAGTAGAATAATTTAGACCATCATTAATTACCTTTATCCTCATGGTTGGCAGGTCCACTCACTCAGCCTTTGATAAGGGCAAGAAAATGAAAGGGGTGTGAGATCAAGTGGATGGAAAGTGTGTTGAGACATGCCTAGTGACTTTCGTAATAAAAATATAAGAATAAAAGTGAAATAATATTCACTATTCTTTTCACTCCTCATCTAAAATGTGTGACATTGCCTTCCAATCTCCAGGATATTTTTAAGATTCATGGCTAGAATTTTGGATTTCAATAGTGTAGCTCGAAATCATAACTTATCCTTGCTGAGGAAATTTATAGCTATGACTAATATATAGTAAGTACACAGCAGTATGTCCATGTTGCTTATCAAAATATTAAAATATTTCCCTACTGGTAAAAGTCAGTTCTCCAACTTGTTGAAACTTCCCATAGTTCAAGAACTAAATTAGGATTAGTGTCTAGCAGTTGAGCACCTATTGAGGACCATGGGTATCATCAATCCTGTTGGCTAGATAAATATATTGACTATCACTCAGCCCACGGCTTGCTTTTCTTGCAATAGACTTTCTGCCATATGCACGCATAGCTGTGGAGCACAATGACTATGGTTCTTTCCTGTTCTTGGACAAGCTGAGATCTGACTTTTAAATGTCCTTTCAGGGGCATTGTTCAGTTTGAAATTAGTAGTGGAGTCGTCCATGTGTAGATATTGTGTTAAAAAATCCCTGTGTCTCTAAGTAAAAATGAGAAGATAAAGCATATTTTCACTTTCTTGTTTTGTGATTAGTGTTATTTCCTAAGGGATTGCAGGTGGGTTGACTATATGAAATATTTGTGGAGTTCTCAGAGCTTTTTGCTGGAGGTATTTAGGATCGGGAATTATTGACCTGGTGTCTGTGAGTGTAGATGAAAATGCATTCTGTGGGGTTTAGAAATGTTCTGACTCCATGATTTATTATAAAGACACTGGCCTGATGATTCCGGGCATAGTTATGTTGTCCTCTGTATTTTGTATAGCAATAAAATGCATTAAATCTCTAATGAAATAGGTTGAATGTAAATACATACCCAGATGTAACTATTATCTCATTTTATCTTTGTAAAATCAACAAGAAGGTATTAGTAAATGATGTGTCTTGATAGATGTGAAATGCTTCCGAATGATGGAGCTAACGCTGAGTCCTTAGATCTATCCTAGAGTCCATGTGAAATTGCTTCCCGAATTCTGATACTGGGACTTCAGTTACAAGAGCCTAGATCTATACAAGGCCCAATACTTCAAACAGGGTTCTTGTAAAATGAGGAGAATCTTGCTTCCATGAAATAAAACAAAGTGTAACAACTTCCCATCCTGGCCCCAAGTGTAAAACAAAGTATGCTCTCTTTGCTGTGTTTCTGAATCCTTCACGGAATGAGAAGGGATGAGTGTGGTAATGTGAGTTCTTTTATGAGTCCAAGTATAATTCTCTAGTGACTGCTGAACCATATTTTCTTTATTTCTTGAGTTACAACTGTTAATACTAGGTTCCTCATAGATGTTTTTGAATGTTGAGAAACGTTTAAATTGGGAATATTGGTGATGTAAACGATCACAGTGTGGAATGTGAATTCAGTAAGTTGTGCCACCATGAGGAGACTCTAGCTGTATCATATGCCCCTCCGTTGATATCAGGAATGGACAGGGCCCTTTGACATGCTGTCTTATTCCCACTTTACTCTGTTGGTAACCATTTGAATGAAATCCTTGATCTCTTTGGAGAGTCAACTCTATTTAATTTGTCTTAGCATTTTCATGCACATGCATGAAAAAAAGTCATCTTTTGTATTTTAATTTCCCCACAAATGAAGGAGAAATAAGAATTAGATACATGTCTTCTTTCTAAAAAATAGCTTGTATTCCTGAATGTTCCATGCTCCAAGAAGAAAGAAAGGTACACTTTTGGGATATAGAAAAAGGACTGAATTTATCCCTGATGCTGATAAAAGAACACAGGCAGTTGTGATACATCGGGACAGAGAAAATGACTGAGAATTAATGTCTGTTTATCTTTGCTTTTGGGGAAGAAATTAAACTAATCTCATCGAAGTTATTTAGGAAATCTCTGACTGTACTCTTTAATCTTTGTTTCAGAAAACAGCAGACTGCATTATTAAAAAGGAGATCATTGCATGTAGGGAGAACATTCAGCTGATATGTTTTCAAATATGAAATTAAAGCAGTTGAAGTTAGTTTCAGAGCTGAAGAAACTGCTAGTCTAAACAGTGTAGGCCATTTTGAAAATGTTATTGTATTATTTCAAACATTTATTAAAAATGTGTATATGTGCTCCTACACAAATATCCTATAGTTGCACTCATAAATGAAACTCTCACCGATGTTAAGTTCCAGCATACAAATTATATGAAGATATTAATTTGGCCATCTTTTTCAAATTGGTAGACATTTCTTTCACCAGAGTGAAAAAAAATAAAAGACACGAGAAACATTTTCTCAATCTTTATTGTCAGGAGTAGTATATGTGTGAGCATCTTTAACATGCTTGTACTGTTACAATGATATTTTAACCTCTTAAGTTCTGTTCTTAGTAGAGATGAGACTAAGTTATGTGCACTAACAGTTTGTATGCCTTATATTACTTGGTAAAAACACCTTCCAGCATAACATTCTCCAAGACAGTCTAGCTAGGCTGCCCTTTGGACCTTAACCTTTCCTAGACCCCTGTTCTCTTTCTAGCCTGAGAATTGGTGTGCGTTAGGGCCCCACTCCCTCTCACTCCTTCTACCTGGCAACTCTGACTTCTTAGGTGACATTATCCCTTCTCATGGTAATAAATGTCATCTCTGAAAGATGCCCATATTTTCATTTCTACTCAAGTAGGTCTTGAGCTTCAGATTTCTGCATCCATTATCTATTGTATATTTTCCATGATTGTCTCAATTTTAGTGTACCTGAAATGATAACTGCCGATTCTGTCACACACACATGCCCCTCCTCATCTTGTTTCTCCTCTGTCTTTTCATCTCTTTATGTGGTGCTGCCATGTACTCAGCTGCACCAACCAATTGAACCAGGGATTAGTCTTGAACTTTCATCATTTTCACATTCAGCCTACTAGTAACTCCTGTCAGCTATCCTTGGAAGATGTATCCTACATATATCTTGAAATAAATCCTTGCAGCTCAACTGAGAACTTCATCTTCCCAAAAGATTATTTTGCTTCCACTCTTAACCTGCCCTTTGTATCAGAGTAAACCTTTGAAAATAGAAAACTAATCCTGTTAATTGCTGTCTTCCAAAAGTGGTGAGCATGTTTCACATGCTTGCACCTGTCCTACTGAGAATTAAATCTCAAGTCCTTATCATGGTCTGCAAGGTCCACTCTTGACCTGTCACTGCTTATATTGTTCCTCTCTTCATTTGTCCACTTTTCATTTCTTCTGTCCACTCATTCACTAGATCTAGCTATGCTGGCCTCCATCAAATGTCCACCTCAGCTCCTCTGTTTCCTCTGCAGTGCATTTCCCTCAGAGGCTTCTTGCCACCTTCCTTCAGAACTCCTTTCTCTTCTCCCTCCACAACCCCATACCTACAGGGCCTCCTTTCTCTTATTAAGGACTCTATTCTTTGACTACTCTTGCTTGATTGGCAAACTTGTCACTCTATTGTTGATTAACATTATATTACACTTCTCATTACCTGAAGCAATATTGAATGGTGCTGGATCTTCTCTTCTCAGTTCTTGACTCAAGAGGAAAGAATTCTACTTGACAGAACAGCAGGAGATTTATTGATAGATAAGAAAAAGGACAGGTTAGAAAATCTGGGAAATCAGTGGGACTTAGTAACTGAGGATACCCCCACAGGCCCAGGCAATCAGTGAGAGGCACGATGTAGAGACACCAGTGGGCCCAACCCCACTATACCTATATAGACTCTTGCTCTTTGGTCCCATGCTGGCCATCCACTGGGGAATCCTCTCTCCCAGGTTTTCTGGCCTGTCCATCTGGAATAGTTTTGGTCCGTTGCAGCAGCATTGTGGTGTTTTGTTTGTCTTCTCAACATCCATTATTAATTGTGTTGGGAGGGGCATACTGACTGCCATAGATTTTTCCCCATTTACTTTGATAAATGGGTTTGAGGCACCTGGGCTTGTGGAGTTGCCCTCCTGGTTCCACTGATTGTTCCTTATTCAGATTGATAAATAGGCAACTTGATAAACAGGTTTGAGGACATGGGGCATTCTGTTCCTAACTGACTGCCCCTCCCTGTTTCCTAATTGCCCATTTCCTATTGGCTGTTTCACTTGCCTGTTCATTGTCTCTCTAGAAAGTTTAGAAGCTCCATTTGGATATGGCATGTGTGTCTCTTCAGACCTGGAACCTGAATGTAATGACTGAATGAATAAATGAGCGTACAATTATGTTCATCTTTTTTCCCCTTGATATCTTTAGCCATTTTCTAATTTTCATTTTGTGATGATTTAAACTGTCTCTTTATATTCTACCCTCTGTTGATGTGAATACTCAGTAATGTTTTGATCCTTTCTGAGTAGAGGAACATCTGATTTAAAAGGCAATCAAAAGAACTTAATGGACCCAGGCACAGGACTTGGAAAGAAACAGACCTGATTTTGATGCTGACTGTCTAATTACTGAATTTGAGGTTCTGGGACAATTTGATTTACTTTTCTTTACCTCATACCTCATTTAAAAACTAAGGGTAGTGAAACCACACACATTTGTTTGTTGTAAAGAGTAAATAAAATCACATAAGTAGAGTACCTAGCATAGAGTTAAAATTTAAATATTGTCTGTTTTCATTACAGCTGCTTGTTGTTTTAGTCTCAAAGAATGGTGTACATAAATTTTTAGCAATCAAATTATTGATCATAAAGTAATCACATTTGTCACTATTTGTGTTTGATGATGTGAATGTGATTCTGCTTTTTCTTAGGATCTGCTTTCTTGGGTTGCAATTGTAATTTAGTTGTAGAGTGGAGGAGGGTAACATTAGCCGGGCCATTCTTAGAGGAGAGGCTTGTGTTTAGGTTCAGATACAGGCACTGTGGCCAATTCTCCTTTTATTATCTAAATAGAGAGCAGAGTCAATATTTAAACTATTACATATGAAACTGTACAATACATGCCATTTCTGTATTTTCTATAATTGATCTCTTCTTGTCAGCTCTTCCCCAGTGGGTTTCAGGGTTTAGAGAAACAAACTTGTTAATTAAAACACACATGTTTCTTCTTGTTACTTTTTTTAAAAAGAGGTAATATTTTGGTCATAATTTTTGTGAATAATTATCCAGCTTTCCTTGAGTTTTATCCTTTTTCCTGTCCTCCTTCCCAATATTATGTTCACATGACTGGGAGGCTTGTCAGACAGGTCTCTGAATTCTGGGCCAATAAATTATTTTGTCCCTGGGCATCTGATTTGTACCTACAGAGATGTAACAGGATTGACCTGTACTTTTGGGGAACACTGTGTTGGCATTCACAGTTGAATTCTTTTTTAAAATAAATTAATTTCCTGCCTTTGCAACCTGGCTAGTTGTGGAAGTACCAATTTTCTCAAGTTCCTCCATTCTCTTAGCACCCAGGAAGCCCTAGAGTGTGAGAAGAATATTAGGATTGTTCAGCTGCTTAGCTTTACCATGCTGGACTTACAGAGCTCAGGATGGTGTTTTGGTCCACCTCTGTTTCTAAAATACCTCTGCTTTGTTTCTGGTGTCCTGCTGTCTGTGGTGGTGCTCTCACCCATGCTATATTGGACAAAGGTGCTTGCTGATTTTCCTAGACTATTTTCTGAGGAGTTAAGACCAAGGGTTCTTATGCTGGCGTTTCCTCATAAAACTTGAGGATTTCTACCTCAGCTTTCTCCTCTCCATTACGTGGGGTCATCGCTGACTGGGAGGATTGTCCTTCCACCGGTTGCTTCTCCCTCTCTCCCCTGTGTGCTGCTGCTTGTGAGAACCAGGGGAAGAATTTCCTCTTGCTTTCTGTCGGAGCTTTCCCAGAGTTAGATCCTCTATCCTTCGCATACTATGGTTTAGAGTAAAATTTAATGATTTGAATGTAGCATGTTTACTTTTGATGTGTAAAAAGGGGAATTTATAGTCACAATTAAAAAGCAAACAGTGCTTTTTCTTTTGCTACAAACTCCACCTTTATGTTTATTGTCCCACTGTGGACTGTAATTTAAACTTTGAGGCTGGTGTCTAATGTTGACCTCCCTCTGCTACACAGAATTCATTCTCTTTGCTGGACCTTTGGAGAGTTAAGTGTGAAGGGAGAAGACCTTCACAGAACTATCACTGCCTCTCTTTAACATTTTGACAATTTTGTTGCATTAAAACATCCTAAAATTCCCCTTTTCTGCTAATTCTGGAGGGCCTAAAGTGTACCCAGATTTCTTGAGTTTCTATTGGTTTCTGTTCATGCTAGCCTTCAAAGAAGCCAAACAGCACTGGATAGATGCATGTACCGGAGTGGAGTCAATGGGCTTTAAGATGACATCTGTATTTATTTCATGTCTTGTTTGTATACAAGCTTTATTTTAAGACACATATTGAATATTTATTGACTACTTTTTGCATTCTGTGATATTATAGTCTCAGATAATTAAACGGAAAAGACATGGATTTTAGTTTTAGGAGCACCTGGTTGAATTAAGGAAACAGGTAGATGGAAGGGTAAGGACAGGGTGAACTGATAGCATACAAGTAATGAGTTATATGTACAAATGCCTACGGAGCACAAAAGATGAACTCATTAGTTCTGCTGTGTATTGTTGCAGGTTAGTCATGGAGACTGTCTGACAAGGTTACCCCTGAGATGGAGGTTGAAGCATAGTTTGTAGGTGGGCAGAGGAAGTTGTGTAAGCAAGGCATTGAGGCAGACATAGTGAATCTCAGGAACTCTCAATTTATGTGTTGAAAGCATTGAAGGAATTTTGAGGGACTAGCAGGAAATGAGCTTGTCAAAGTCAGTAAGGTCCAGATCATCACAGGCCTTGGAATGTGAACTTGAACCTAAAGATGCTGGTCATTGGAAGACTTTAAACACTGGAGGGTTTTGCTTGGGCTCTGATTTCAGGGAACTTGTTTAGGGTGTTGTGTGGAACATTGGCTATGAATACACTTACTCAGATACAAACAAAAAATTCACAGAGGGAAAAAGAGAAAAGTGCTGAGTCAGGTGCATGCAGCAAGTTATCTCCTGTCCCAGCACAAGAAATTTGGGCTGTGAGATGTTAGAGGAGAAATATGGAATGACTGCAGAAATTTTGGTTAGTTTGGTTGGATAGTTGGTGTTACTCAAGAAAGGGAATAATAGGATGAAGGGCCCCCTGTGCTGTTATCAGAGTTCTTAACATTTATTTTTGAGTTTACTTTTTCTCTACCCCCCTACACCTTCTTAACCCTTATCCCCTCCTGTTAGCATTTAGCATTTTTTGAGCATTTAGCATTTTTTGAGCACATACAGTGTGCTAAGTGCTTCATATTTGTCACTCTTTGTTATTTCTTCCAATAGTCCTATGAGATAAGAATTATTAACTCCCATGTTATACATCAGGCACATGAAAATCAAGGTGTTCAATGCCTTGACCATAGTCATACTTTTGGAAGTGTTAGAGTCAATATTAGAACCCATTCTGACTGACTCTGGAATCTAAAACACATTTTGAAGTTTTATATTTGACGTTGAATACAATTCCATTTTAAAGTTGAGTTGTTCATTCAGTAAATGAGAACATGGCTACAAGCAGGAATAGGAAAAGTGGTTATTCAGGGTCTTGCTACATTAAAAGCTAAATCTTGATTTTATTGTTTTGGTTATTGTCAGGACTTCGAGATGTTTACAAGCTATGCAATTAAGGAGATCTAGGTTGTGGAATATATGAATTTGGATCTCAGTCTAGCAATCTGAGTTAGAGAAACACTTGGTAATCATTAGTAGACAGGTGGTAGAGAAATCTTAAAAACACTAAAATAAACCTTTTAATTTCTTGAGCTGTAGGGACCATGGAGTTCTACAAAGAACACAGATTTTAGATCTGTCTGAAGAAACAAAAATATACTTGCAATAAGCAGATTCGTATGGCATGTTTTACTTGCTCTCATGATGGTGTCTCAATGATTCTAGAGATGTCTGGTGTTTTCCCCTGTTGGTCTGTTGCTAATTTGTCAGTGTCTCTTGCTTCACCAGTAATGGAACTTGCATCCTCCTAGCAAGCTAATTGAACTATAAAAATGACACTCTGAAACAGCTAAGTCTATGGAAGCGTGAATTTGTCAAATAAAGGGATTTAAAGACAATTGTTTTTAAAGAATAGCTTGCACTCTTGTGTTATCACTTCCTTTATCATCCAAATGATTTTTGTGTTCTTGGAAAATATCAGTTTTCATCATTGTTAACTTGGGGGAGGGGGACCCCACAGCAAATTATTTTATAGTGTCAAAAGCGCCAGAGGAAGAATAGGATACAACAAGGTACTAATAGTGTGAAAGAGTTTGTGTTCTTTGTATGTTTCCAAAAATAATTGGCTCATTAATCTCAACTATATCAATCTGGTACCATTAGGAGGGTCAAAGACAGGTTAATTCTAGTAAGTGAATGAATATCAGTTTACAGATAGATATGCATTTAACAGATATTATCTTAGTGAGAAAATAGTTATTAGGAAATTATTTA
Organism: Uropsilus gracilis; assembly: GCA_004024945.1. NCBI lineage: Eukaryota > Metazoa > Chordata > Mammalia > Eulipotyphla > Talpidae > Uropsilus > Uropsilus gracilis. The sequence goes on from PVHY01004504.1 coordinate 78,652, forward strand.
GTGAGGAGTTTTTAGGGGAAAATGCCATAAATGATAACCTCATTTTCTACCTTAAGATTGATTATCAGAAAAATAAAAACTGAGTTCTGTCCCAAAAATTGACATTTGGAAGTGAGTACAAAGTAAATTTCTCTTTGAGAAAACATTTCTGAAAATAGTTAACAGAATATTTACACCAAGGGAGCAATAATTTCACACAAGTCATTAAGCAGAAGCAGTGACAAATCTGATTTAACATCAACTTTTTTTGACTTTGAATTTTGACTATTATCATTTTTGCTGTTTGACTTTTTGGATCTTATTTTTTGTCTTCATGAAGTGATGCTTGATAAATGTTTTCTCCCTCACCCACGTCCCCCTCCAAATAATGAACTCTAATTAGATACTTACTGCCAGGGTCTTGTTTTCAAAAAAAAAATATATATGGAGTTGTAATTTTGTTTATTGTAATTTTGAAGTTGAACAAAATGATGATTCACTTGTACCACATGATTTCTTTCTTTTTACTTTTTCCCCCTTTGCTTCCAAGTAGACACTGCTAACTTTTCTTTCATTTAACTGTATGGATTTAAAAACACATTTATACTTCTATTGTCAGGGATAAATCATTCATTTAAAGTAAGGCAATGTCCCATTGTTGCCATTATTGGCGCCTATTATGGGGAAAGCTAGAATTTTATCTAACTGTATAAACATTGCATTTCTTGCCTCTCCCAACAGGAATGTTAACTTCATCTAAAGTTCTCTCTGATGATACTTAAATTAACATGCTTATCTGTTATAAAGGAATCATATATTTATGAATGCTCTCTGTTTTTTTTCTTCCTGCCTCATAACCACATAGCATGCATAGGTGAATTGTAAAAATGTGAAAAACCTTTAAACTTTTTTTTATCATTCAAAACAGAAATGATGAGAACTGACTATGTGCTGTATACTTTGTTACAAATTGAACTGGATAAATAAGACAAATTGTTGCCACAATCCAGTGGAAGAGATAGGCCTGTGAAGACCCCCCTGGTAAGCTGTGCTACAATGGAGACATGTGCCTGCTGTTGTGGAGTTGAAAATTATGTATTTTCAGTAACTGACCACCTGGTTGGCAGATACATACATCAGTAAGGTTCTTTCCTCTACTGAGCAGGTGAAGAGTTGTCCAAAATAAGATGCACTGACAGTTTTGAGGTGGCTGTTTATCTGCTATATTATTGATACTGATTGCCAGTCTTGGTTTCCCTTAGCCAATAAAAGGAAGCAGAGTTTTAAGAAAGGAACAGAAGGAAAGTAGTTTAATTTATTCAACAAGTTGAGGAGGGTAGCATGCTCATGTTTGAAAGACCACCATCCTGCTCTTTGGCAGAGGGCAGGGGTATTTGTCCAGAGTTACAAGTTGTGGTGGGCAAGAGCCAGCATATCCATCCTTGAGACACAGGCATCTGGAGGTTTTGTTTGATAACAGCTTGCTTTCCTTTCACCTGTGATCAGCAGTTCATACGTTATCTTCCTACTGATGTGCTTCTCCCTCAAAATATAAGAAAAATAGTTTTGTTAAGACCAGTGGGTAAATAAAGGAAGTTGGAGAGGTTATCTGATGGGACAGAAAGAGAAACAAGTTCTTTATTGCTGCTTCTGCATTATCCATATTATGGTATTATGCATAATGGTTGAATTCTAGGGTACTCCTTATTGTTCTATCAGAAGTAGAGGTGTGTGCCTTTGAGCTCTGGGGATTCAATTCATTTTGCGTGATTCCATGATCCCACAACCAAGCTTTGTACACAGCTGTGGGGGAAATGTATAAACTAGAATTTAGTGATCATCCACTATATTTTTAAACTACACTCTGAGAGACCAGAGACTTATCTGGGACAGGGTGCTCTCTGCATCCAACCCTCTCTGGATGGAACTCTATGACTCAGATATTTTTTTAAATGTTGGTCTTCTATATGGTTCTGTTTCTGAGAAAGTTGTATTAGTCAGAGTTCATTCAGTCAAACAAAGGTCATTCTAGATAACTCAAACAGAGAGAATTTAACACAGGGGTTTGGTAACCTATGTGAAAGAGGAAATGAGAAGATAAACACTGGACTTTGTGGTGACTATGGTATAAAGGCTGGAAGCTACTATACCATTCTAAGTTTGATGAAACAAGAGGCATGAGGTATATCCAAAATCAGGGAGCTGTACTCCTTGATAGAGGCTGGAATTGTAGTTGGCCAACCTATTGGATGCAGGTTTAGAAACACGAGGCAAGTCTTTCTCAATTCTTTGCCAACTTATAGGTTCCCAATGCTGAGAGCCAGGATTCCAACTCCATGCCACTAGATAAGGTTTCAGAGTCTCTGAAAAGAAAAACCAGGAAAGCCAACCCCCAAATCTGGTTTGGCAGTCCCAAAAGCTGAAAAGAAGGATAACTCTTGACAGAACTGGCTAGGTGAGGCTAAAGCATGACATTCAGAGTAAGAGTCTGAGCGGTCACAGGTCTAACAGGTCACTGGGCCTGATGCAGGGTGAGGTTTCAGTTGTAAGGAGCAGAAAGAGTTGGCCTTTTTTCTTCAAAGAAATGGATGGGGAGAAGATGAATGAGCCTAACTGGAGATGAAGTACTTCAAGAGATTCTGTTTAAATTCTGCAAAACTCATCAGAAAGTTGCTATGAACTCGACCAACTTCTACTCAAGGAAACCTCTGCTGGCACAGATCAGTAAGCCCTGCTAGTTTGTGCTTCTAGGACCCTAACTTTCAGCTGAAGGTCTATCTATAGTTTTTCCCTACACACTCCTATACGCTGGCCCAAGAAACCTTCACTGCCACATGCTTTCCTGGAGCATCCAAGAGTATAATGAAAGCCATGCAGTACTGGAGAGCCACAAGCCGGGATTCTGGGGCTTCCACACTCAGCAAGGACTGGGCTGCCCTTTGGGTTAGTGACTGATGGTCCTGCTGGCTCAGTTCTATTTAAATTGTGCCTTTTTTCCTTCAGTTCTTCATTTTTTATGCTGTAAAGATTGCAAAAGATAAAACAACATTTGGACACAGAAAATATCTACAAAAGGTAGAATTTTTCAGCAGAAGCTAGAACTAGGAAAGAGAGATCACCTAGACAGACAGGGAAAGAAGTATCTTACTTCTTTTTCCTGCTTTGTAGTAGCTTCCTGTCAGCCAAACCCAATAGAGGAATGAGGAACTTATCAAAAGTATTTTCTAGAAGAATCAAGATAAAATTTGAGAGTATACATGTGGTGACCACTGAAGCAGACATGGAGGTAAGCCCTCTTTTAGGGACAGCAGATAGTATGCTGCCATCAATGCCTTCAGTTTGTCTCAGCTTCTGAGTGTCTGCTTCCCTGTGGTCATGCCTGTTCTGGATAGCCCCCTATGCTGCTGAGTTGGAAGAACATACATTCTGGTCACCTGGTCTCTTGGGAGCATAGTCCAAGTGTGCTGTTCTCTCCAAAGATCCAAGGTGTGTTCAACCAAATGTTGGTAAGTCCTATTTTCAGTTCAATTTCTTCCTCTACACAATTCTACTTCCTTCTTCCCTTCATAGCTAAAGGCCTTATACCCCACACTGCATTTAGCAGCAACTTCTAGATAACTTGAACTTGAACTTAGACATATTTAACAACTCAAACCTCAGGCATGACCCAGGGTAGAGAAGAGAAGGTTTTAGGTCTAGAGTGGGAAACATGGTTATAATTCTCTTTATTGATGAGGGATACACACATAAAAAGGGGATGTCCCTTGAATTTTGAACCAGCAGGGCCTAATGTCATTATGGAATGTTTGGAAAAAAATGAATGGGGTGGGGGGGGGTCACAGTGAAGGGAAAATTCTGGAGAAACAAAGACATCAATTAAATATCTAACAGTGGGGATTATTATGATTAGTGTAAGAGACAGTGCAAGACTTAGGACTTGCTTTGGTCCTAAATTCTGTACCAGAGAGGGAGGAGAAGCCTTAATAAGAGGAAGAGGTTTTTCTTTCAGACTTTGCAGCATGTGGGGAAACATATTTCATGGTGTGGCAGAAAGAGGCATGCAGATTTTAAATAAGCTTTCTTACAAGATATTGTGTACTAGTTCATTTTATTTTATTGCTCCATAGAAACCTTCAATAATAAAAGCATAATTGAACCAGGTAGAAAAAAATCATTATTTAAATATCAAATCTCTTTATTTTCTGAGATTTTATGTTAGAAAGGAACAAAATCAGAAAGGCATTATTATAAGCAATTACATAAGAGCATTGTGTGATAACTTATTATGAGCTTTGGTTTAGGAAATGAGTTTTGATAACGTGTAAAGGCACAATGCTCATTGTGATCCCTTCAGCGTAGACTTAGTTTGTGGATGTATCATCATGCTTCTAAAGGAAATAACTGTCCTCAGAGTATGGATAGTATTTTTCAATTGATCACACACACACACACACACACACACACACACACACACATATATATTTTGAGACTAGGTCTCCTATTTTTGCCTGTAGAACTGCAGACTCATGTTGCCCGGGGTACCACAGACTCAAGCAACCTCCAGCCTCAGCTTCCCAGGTAGCCGGGATTACAGGCATGCGCCACCACACCAGACTATTTTTTTGGAGACTAGGTATCAGTACATGCCCCTGGTGTCACTCAAACCACCATCCCTGGCTCTGGCTGTGGCTTCCTAGGCTGCTGCTTACAGGCATGCGCCACCATGCCTGGCCTATTTCTTACATCATTGAATACCCTAAAGTTCTCCCACCGCCATGTCACATGTGAATTGTCATCCTAATCACTTGTGCTCATCCTTCTCCTGATTTTGCCCTCCCTCCCCATCCCTTACTGTATAGTATAGTTTTCTTATCAGTTTGTTTTAACTTTTTCTTGTCCTTTTGCTTGTTTTCCTGATATACTACATATAAGTGAGACTATCTGGTGTTTCTATTTTTCTTTCTGGCTTATTCTGGCTGGAATGATTCCTTCTAGCTCAATCTGTGTTGCTGCAGATGACATGAGTGTCTTTTTTGATTGCTGAATAATTTTCCATTGTGTAACTATACCACAATTTTGTGATCCATGCATCTATTTGGGGCATTTGGGTTTTTTCATATCCTGGCTATGGTAAATAGTGCTGCAGTAAATATGGAAAAACAAGTTTCCTTTTGAATTAGTGTTTTTGTGTTCTTTGGGTAGATTCCCAGAAATGAAATTGCTGGATCCAAGGGTAGCTCCATTTTTAGTTGTTTGAGGGTCCTCCACATTTCCACAGTGGTAGCATTCCTACCAGCAGTGTAAAAGTGTTCCTTTTTCTTTATATACTCATCAACACTTGTGGTTGCCCTATTTTTTTCCGATGTGAATCATTCTTACCAGAAGTGAGGTAGTATTTCAATGTGGTTTTGATTTATATTTCCTTGATGATAAACGGTGTTGAGCATTTTTTCATACAGCTGTTGGCCATTTGTTTTTCTTCTTGGGAAAAGTGTCTTTTGAGCTCTTTTGTTGATTTTTTGACTGTTTTTTTTGCTTTGTTGTAAAGTCTTGTGAGTTCTTTGTGTATCTTTGATATCAGACCCTTATCAGTTGTATGGAGTGCAAAAAAGTTGTTTTTCACCACCCTGCCCCTGCCAGAATGCAAAAATATTTTATTATTTGATTCGTTCTCTCTTTTTTTTGGTTAATGTCTCTTGGTGTACAGAAAGTTTTTAGTTTGACATAATCCAAACTGTTTAAATTTTCCTTCTTTTTTTTTTCCTGCTTCCGTATCTATGTCCTGAAATATGTTTCTGTGGTATAAGTCTTGGAGTGTTTTGCCTATGTTTCTTCTATATATTTTATGGTTTTAGAAATTATGTCCAAGTCTTTTATCTGTTTTGATTTTCCTAGAATCATTTGTTGAAGAGAATATACCTGTTCCAATGTATGTTTTATTTCCCCCTTGTCATAAGTTAATTGACCATATAGACATGTGGCTTTATTTCTGGGCTTTCAATTCTGTTCCATTGGTTTGTATGTCTGTTTTTTTATGGTCTTATAGTGTAATTTAAAGTCTAGGCATGTAATACCTTCATTCTCTCTCCTCTAGAAGAGCTGTAACTATTTGAGATCTTCTGTAATTCCATATGAATTACAGTAACATTTGTTCTATTCTTTTAATGAATGTCATTGAAATTTTTATGGGAATTGTATGGAGTCTGTAGATTGCTTTTGGTAGGATGACCTTTGGATGACCTTTTTTTTTTTTTTTTTTTGAGAGTAGGTCTCATTATTTTTGTCCATGAAATCTCAGGTTCACATTGCCTGGGGTACCACAGACTCAAGCAATTCCCAGGATCAGCTTCCCACAGAGCTGAGATTACTGGTGCCCACCACCATGCCCAGATAAGTTTTTGGAACTAGGCCTCACTATGTTGCCCCAGCAGGACTCAAGCCACGATCCATGATTTCCTGCCACGGCTTCCTAGGCTGCCGCTTCCAGGCATGCACGACCATTCCTGGTCAGGATGAACATTTTAAAAAAAATAATTTATTTATATATAAATTTCACATCATTGCAATCCCAGGGATTTACTCCCCCCACCCTCCCATCCCATCCCCCCCTTTTTTCCTCCTGCCCATAGTTGTGTGCTTCAGTTTGGTGCTTAGCTTGTTTTGTCGAATTTTCCTCATGGCTTTTGTTTATTTTTTTCATTATATCCCATATATCAGTGAAACCATTTGACTTCTGTCTTTCTCTTTTTGACTTGCTTCTGCTAGTATGATTCCTTCTGAGTACATCCATGTTGTCATAAAGTCATCGAATTTGTCATTCTTAATTGATGAGTAATATTCCATCATGTATATATACCACATTTTTTTCATCCAGTCATCTGTTTGGGGGCACTTATTGCTTCCATGACCTCACAATTATAAATAGTTTTGCGGTAAACATCCGAGCACAGGTGTCCCTTTGTACCCACATTGAGGTCTCTTTTGGGTAGATTCCCAAGAGAGTAATTGCTGGGTCAAATGGTAGTTCCATTTTCATTAATTTGAGGGTCCTCCACACAGCTTTCCATAGTGGTTGGATCAGTTTACATTCCCACCAGCAGTGTAAGAGTGTTCCTTTATCTCCATATCCTTGCCAGCACTTTTTGTTGCCTGTTCTTTGGATGTGGGCCATTCTTACTGGTGTAAGGTGGAATCTCATTGTGGTTTTGATTTGCATTTCCCTTATTGCTAGTGACATTGAACAAATTTCATGTGTCTGTTGGCCATTTGTATTTCCTCTTTGGAGAAGTGTCTTTTTAGTTCTTTTCCCTATTTTTTGATTGGGCTTTTTATTTTGCTTTTGTCTAGTTGTGTGAGTTCCTTTGGATCTTTGTTATTAAACCCTTATCACTATTGTGGAGGGCAAAAATTTTTTCCCATTCAGTTGGGCTTCTTTTAGTTTTTTTTCTGTTGTTTCTTTTACTGTACAGAAGCTTTTTAGTTTGATGTAGTCCCATCTGTTTATGTTTTCCTTCATTTTTTGCCATTTGTAGATGCTTCCAGAAAGGTATTCCTAAATTGTAATTCCTGGAGGGTTTTACCCAAGTTTCCTCTCTATATATTATGGTTTCAGGTCTGACCTCTACGTTTTTTATCCATTTTGAGTTGATTTTTGTACATGGTGTGAGGGAGTTGTCTTGGCCCATTGTTTTGCATGTCTTAGTCCAATTTTCCCAGCACCATTTATTGAAGAGGCTATCTTTGTTCCAATCTAAGTTTTTCACTCCTTTGTCAAATATTAGTTGACTATATATGTGTGGTTTTATTTCAGGGCACTCAATTCTGTTTCATTGGTCTGATTGTCTGTTTTTGTACCAGTACCAAGCTGTTTTAATTATTATGGTTTTGTAGTATAGTTTGAAGTTTGGAATTGTAATACCTCCGTTCTCTTTTTTTTCTGGTCAGGAGGTTTTTTGATATCTGAGGCTTTTTGTTATTTCATATGAATTTCATTAATTTTTGTTCTATCTCTTTAAAAAATGTCATTGGGATTTTTATTGGGATTGCATTGAATCTGTAGATTGCCTTTGGTAAGATGGCCATTTTGATGATATTTGTTCCAAATATCATCCATGAGCAGGGAATGTTTTTCCATTTCCTTATGCCTTCTATCTCTTTTAACAGTGTTCTAAAATTTTCCAATCCATGAGCAGGGAATGTTTTTCCATTTCCTTATGCCTTCTATCTCTTTTAACAGTGTTCTAAAATTTTCTTTGTATAGTTCTTTCATGTTTTTTGTTAGGTTTATATCAGGTATTTTATTTTTTTTTGGCAGTGGTAAATGGGATGGTTTTTTGAATTTCTTCTTCTATTTGACTTTTTGCATATAGGAAAGCTACCAACTTCTGTGTGTTGATTTTGTATTCAGCTATCTTACCGAACTGGTTTATTATTTCAAGCAATCTTTCTGTGGATTTTTTGGGGTCATCTATATAGAGCATCATGTCATCCGCAAACAATGATAGCTTCAGTTCCTCTTTACCTATTTGTATCCTTTTTATGTCTTTCTCTTGCCTTATTGCTCTAGCTAGAACTTCCAGTACAATGTTAAAGAGTAATGGGGAGAGTGGGCATCCTTGCCTGGTCCCGGATCTCAACTGGAATGCTTTTAGTTTTTCCCCATTAGGATGATGTTTGCTGTAGGTTTGTCATAGATGGCTTTTATTATGTTGAGGTAAGTTCCTTTAATCCCTAATTTTTCAAGACCATTTTTGATAATGTTAATTTTTCCAGTCCATGAGGAGGGTATGTGTTTTCATTTCTTTGTGTTTTCCTCTATTTCTTTTAACCATGTTTTATAGCTTTTTTGTATAAGTTTCACAGCCTTTGTTAAGTTTATTTTCATTATTTAATTTTCGCTTGTGCAATTGTAAATGGAATGGTTTTCTTAATTCTCCTCTTTTGCATATGAGAAGGCAACTGATTTTTGTCTGTGATTTTGTAACTGGCTACCTTACTGAACTAGCTTATTGTTTTCATTAGTTTTTCTATAGAACTTTTAGGCTTTTCTATATATTATTATCATATCATCTGTAAACAATGATAATTTTACTTCTTTCAATATTTGCATTCTTTGTATGCCCTTCTCTTGCATTATTGCTCTAGCTAGGACTTCCAGTATTATATTGAAAAATCATGGTGAGAGTTGACAACCTGGTCTTATTCTGATCTCAAAGTGAAGGTTTTCAGTTTTTTTGCCATTAAAGATTATACTGACTGTGGGTTTGTCATACATTGCTTTTATTATGTTAAGGTATATTCCTCTGTGCTCATAAAGTTGATGGAGAAAAATGAATAAGTGCAGAATCAAGTCAGATGTGATCAGTGGAATCTGTAAGTGGACATTCCATGATAGAAATAAATATGCATGGAAGGTTACTTAATTTTAGCTCCATCTGGAACTCTGGAAGACAAATTTGGAGGCAGGAAGAATTGCAACAACCTTCATCATAAATGTATATTGAACTTTGTCAAATGCATTCTCAGTGTCTTAAGTGAGATATTATGTGTTTTTTTATTTTTCTTTTTGTTGATATGTTAAATTGCAGGCAAGTAGTATTTTGTAGTTATGTTGAGGAAGAGAGGTGTCATCAATTTATTCCTGAACATTTGGTATCGTATTTGAGATTTACTATTTATTTCTTGTGATATTATGCAACTCTGGGATATGTCATGGATACAAAAGAGGAGTATGGACCAATCCCTTTTATCTGCTATAATGTGAATGGCCTGAGGAAGAAGCTCTATTATCAGAGATACTTAGATATCTCTCTATCTCTATCCCACCCTGAAATATTTCATAGATACCAGGCCTGGATAGTTAATAGATTCCTGAGACCAGTAGGGGATTTTCTATTTTTATTAATAATGAGTACTTATCATCAGGGATCAGATCAAGAGAGTGGAAAGTATTCCTGATAAAATGAGACCTTTGTTGCCATGGATAGGCAGAATCACAGCTATTGGAATTGAGAGAGTGAAGTAATTGCCTTATCAGATATGAATATAAGCATTAATTTGCATTACTACCTAGAGGTATAGGATCACATTCTTACAAATAGAAAATTATTTTTTTATTATATGTATATGTGTATATATGTGTATGTATGTTTGTGTGCACACACATATATATGTACTTAAAGAATCTAAATTGACAACTCTAAATATAGTGACCAAGGAGACCATAGTAGTGAGACAAAGATCTAAAAACACTCTCAGTACTCTGTTTTATTCTTAGTGTTTTATGGGTAAGGAGCTGTAACTAGGAAATGCAATCACTTCATTAAAAAAATCAAACCACTTTCTGTTGCAGTAATTTAATAATAAAATTTATATATTATAAGAACACCCTAGTACCTGCTTGATTTTCTTTAATTATGGAGCTGATGCTAAATAATCAACATGAGAATCATTTATAGACATCTTTGTTTTATTAAAAAGTGTTTCCTGATTTTATTTTATTCTTAGTAATTCATACAGAGTGCAGGTTACAAAGATCTCATCATAATTGTGCATTAGAAATTGTTCTATGAGGATATGAGTTTTCTAGCATGTGATGTGTAGAATTCAACAAGAATATGGCTAGAGCTTTAGAATTTAGTAGCAACTCTTTCCTAGTACTCTGCTGATAAGCTATAAATCAATAATAAAAAGGATATATATATATATATATATATATATAATTGAGATTTCAATTTCTATACTCTTACCGGATCTATACGTAACAGTATGGGTTATTTAGCATTTATATAAATCTCAGCTCTGGCCATAGGAGATGGAATTGAAAAGTTTTTCATCTGACATGATTATCCTGTGGTTACTCCAGGCCCTGGCCGTGGGGAAGACTTTTAATGCTGAATTAGAGGTGGAATAAAGATGTCTCCTGAACATAGCTTAGTCAGGTTGGGGATAAATAGAACCATTTTAATTTGGAATAAACATTCTGGCTAGGAAGCCTATTACCCTACTTAAGAAAGACTGCCTGGGGCCAAGGTCCTTCTGTAATAATAAAGTAATGGAGAAGAAAGAATAAGTGCAGAATCAAGTCACATATAGTCAGTGAAATCTGTAAGTGGACATTCCATGATAGAAATGAATATGCATGCAAAGTTATTTGGAACTCTAGAAGGCAATCTTTGGAGTTGGTTAGAGACTATAGTCCGAGAAAACAAAGGTTGTTTGACAGGGAAGTGGCTGTTCTATTTCTTGGAGTTAAAGGATTGATATTCTTGGGAAGTGCACTGTGCTTTGCAGAGACTCTTAACTGGTCAGTTTAAAAACAGGTGATTATGTGTCAAGATTTAGCATTAATCTTGAGAGGGAAAATTATTGCTGTTTTCCCTGAACTGTATATTAATGTACCTTTAAGAGTTTCTTTGTAGTAATCCTGAATGAGAGAGGAATGTATATGATTCAGTTGATTCTCCCCTTTTCAAATCTGCTTTCAAAATTATTATTCTTTAAAAACTGGAGTAGAGGAAGAAAAAGAAAACAACATTGGGAATTTGTGACTGCAGAATGAGAAATTAATTATGAATTGAAACCACTAAAAATCTTGTTCAGTCTAATGTATCTGCACAAACTTTCCAGGGAATAAAAATATTTCATCTTTAACCAAACTTTGCATAACTGAAAGTCCTACAGTTTCTCAAAGTAACTGGCAAACTTCTTGGCAAAATGTAAATAAAAAGATATGTTATTATGTGGATAAAAAGATATAATAAGTGATTAGGTTTTAAGCTTTTCTGCTCTCGACAAGTACATTCAGAGGAGCATAATGAAATCTAAAATAAAGATGTTCAAATGGAAGCATTCTTGAAAAATTATTAGAATTGATGTTGTATACCTAATTTAGTGACAACAATAAAAACAGCAGCTACTGTTATTGAGTGCCTTTGTTTGATAGCATTTTAATGTATAGGGCCTGTGAGTGTCTTTGTGACCTGACAAGTTATATTTTATTATTCCATTTAGGGGAGACTGAGCCTGAGAAATGTCATGTGATATATTCAGAGACATATGTAATCTGATGATATCTTCAGTTGTAAAGGCTTGTGCTTTCTAATTAAATAATACACTTTATTCCACAAATGATTTGAAGTATTTTGTCTTTGTTTACATTAGTATCTGTTAGACATTGAAGGTACTACTTGATAAGTGCCTAGTATTTGCTGCTCATTTTATATATGCGATTTCATTCATTTTTAACTCGAGCCTGCCACTTAAGTAATGTTAACCTCAATTTGAGTATAAGAATTCTGCAACTTTGAGAAAGAGACTGATCTAAGTAATACATGGAGTTGCAGTCAACTCAAGCCTTATGGCTTCTGAACCAGGATGGGAATTGGTATACTCTTTTTGAGATACCAGAGTTTTTCCCTAAAACATGAAATGATTTTAAAAGTTATAAAAGTTGATTATTGTTATTAAAGTTTCTGTGTTTAATTTGCCTACCCACGGTCATATTTACCCAGAGGCAAAACAGAATTCTTCTTGCCATAAATTTATGGAGTATAGGGAAGCCCTGTCTTGACCCTTCTCTCCCTAGTGAAACACACTGGAGAGCTGGGTTTGTATCCATTAGTGTTTCAGAATGCAGTCTTGCTCTACACAGTGGTCTTCTGCAAATGTGTCCACCCTTGGGAGGTCTAATGCACTAAAATACCCTCCCATATTGCTTTTCCTTCTCAAAAGAAATCAGTTAAATGGTCTTTAGCAAAAGATGTTCAGATGTCTTGGTTACAGAATCCTAGAGAAATACAGAGAGGTAAAGCAATAACATGTTTGTGTATATCCCAGTCAGCTCTTAAAAATATTCCACTATTTCTTTTCCTTTGAATGTCTTTTTATTTTTTAATTTCCAACTTGTTTCTCCTCACCTCTCTGCTAAGCAGTATCCTAACATACTGTTCATTTTTTCAAAGTGTAAAGAAGTGATTTCATATTTTAAGTATCTGCAGTTTGCTTTTTTACTCTTATTTTTCTTGAGATTTATCTATGTTGATAAATATAATTATAGTTCATTGATTTTCACAAGCATGTAATTCTGTATTGAATGAGTACACCAAAGATAATCTATCTGTTCTCTTCTGAATGACCATTTAGGTTGTTTTCATATATTGTGATGAAACACAGGAATATAGTGAAAATTTTTGTGTATTTTTCTCCTAGGGTATATTTGAAATATTTCTCTAATATTACTAAAAGAGAGGGAAAGCAAATAATATACTTAGAACTATTGCAGGGTGAAGACTATTCACATTTTGACTTTCCTCCATAATGTCAGTTTTCTAAAAGGATCATATCAGAGCAATTTATGAATTTTTATTGGAGTACTTTATAATGTCAGACATTTCAATTTTTTTTTCAGTCAGTAAAGTGTAAAATAGTATGTCAATGCATTTTTTATTTCCTTTATTAGTGCTATTGAAGTTTCTTATGTATTGCTTGACAATGGATAAAGGCCAATTTTATCTATTTTAAGCATAAAAACAATTACATTGCAACTAATATTTAATTATATTTTCAGTTCACTGTACATTTTCATCATGATTTGGGGCTGTTGCTTTTTATGTCATACAGATTTATTTTCACCTTTCTTTTTCCTCAAGGATATTCATCATTAGTTTAAAAGTTTTCATAGTATTAATATAAAGATATAAACTATCTTTTACTGAGACTATCTTTATATTGAACTTATTCATGAGTGATGATTTATCTGGTCATAAAATTTAAGCTATAAATTTATTTTTACTCAGCCACTGAGAGGAACTTGCATTATTTTTGTTGCCGATCAGAACTCTGCTGTCAGTGTAATTGTTCTAGTAAAGATGATCTCTCTTTTCATTCTGAAATTTATAGTACATTTTATTTCCGTTTTTCAGTTTTTCTATTACATGTCTAGATATAAATTTATCTGTAATTTTCTTGCTTCTTACTCAACATATTCTTTTAATCTGAGGACACATGTCTTTCCTAAATTATTTCAAATTCTAATATATAATCTCTATGAATATTCTTGTCCATTATTCCATTTATTCTTTTCTTTTCTTGTGACTATTATCAATTACATGTTTTATAGCCCTTCACCCTGCCTTCCATGTCTTCATGGCTTTTAACTACACTTTATGATTATTATTTCCTCTTTGCATGGATTCTTGTTAAATTCTTAAAATCCTGACTATTCCACCTTTTTCTTAGCATGTATCTTAGTGTATTGTTATTTATTGTACCTTTAAATTTTCTTCCAAATTAGTGGTTTAAAACTTCTTTCTATAATATCTTTTGTAGTATAATTGATGTCTGACATTAATTTATAATTTTATTTCCAGTTTCCCTAAAAGCTATTTTTATATCATAAATAACATCCTAGATGTTTTAATTTTGTTAGTTTCACACTAAATTGATTTTATTTGGAATGAAATATTTGTTTAGGCTTCTCACCATTACCTCAGGTACCATCCCCTTACCTCAGATTTCCTCAATTGTTGGATTTTTCCCATTCTCTCATTCCCAACTTTTTCTATCTGTGCAAGTTTTTTTACCTAATGTTGATCATCCCTAAATACTCACATATGTTCCTCACAGCAAGAAGGATGTTTTTTGATATCATCACTGCACAGCTTTCCTAATTAGGAAGTCACATAGATACAAAACTTACCCTTCCTACTGACCTCACTTAAATTTGGCCATATTTTCTATGAATGTCTTTTTGCAATGCATCTAGATCAATCCAGTATCATGGATTGTATTAGTAAGCCTCAGTATTCTCCTTCAATCTCAAACCCTTCTTCCTTTCCCTCCCTCCCTCCC